>APFE031711486.1:0-16727 GCA_000404065.3 Pinus taeda
GGGAGGAATTATGGCATGTAGGTAATTGCCAAGAGAGGGAGCCGAAATGTGCCAAAGATTTTGCCCAAGAGCAGGGAGTGGATAACTATTTTATGTTGTGTCAATGCAATTGGTACTTCAATCCCATGATTTTATCTATTCAAAGGTAAAAAACAACTGAAAAACTATATACAGAACTGTGAACCAGGTGCATGCATCGCTGCACATCCCCATGCATGGATGACTAAAGAACTGTTTCTAAATTGGCTTTTTCACTTTGCTGCATTGGTACGAGGTGGCGTCTCGCCTAATAACAGACACCTTTTGATATTAGATGGCCATGGGAGCCACATGGTTGTACAAATAATTGAGGAAGCAAACAATTTAGGCATCGGTCTGTTGACATTGCCCGCTCATACCACTCACAGACTACAACCCCTTGATGTTAGTATGTTTGGCCCTTTCAAGAACTATTTCAGGTCGGAGCGCGCTACATGGATGGAAAAGAATCCAGGGGTTGAGGTGAAAAGGTTTGAGCTAGCAGAGCTTGCAAGTAAAGCTTGTAAAAGGGCTTTGACACCATCAAATATCAAGGCTGGCTTTAGGAGGACAGGAATCTGGCCACTGAACTATGATGCTCTTATGCATGATACTGGTTGTAGCCAAGTGTTTCATGTGGATGGTCAAGAAGAAGGGAATGCCCAAACAGGTGTTGAAGTGCAAGAAGTAGAAGACCAAGATGATGTTGTTGCAACTGGTAATATGATTTCCCTGTCTCAAGGACACTTATATGCTGAAGATGATGAAACTGTATGTGAAACACAATATAACAATGAACAAATTTGCAGTAACATGGAGATCATTCCACCAACTCAAGAACATGAAATTCTTGTTGCTAATATTGTTAATGATATTGTTGAACATGTAGTTGACAATGACCAGTTGACATTGCCAAGCCAAGTAACCCCACCTTCATGGCTAGCAGAAGCAATGATCAATATGAATGCACATAGTGTCTCAGCAACCAATGAAGAAAGCATGAACATGCCCTCACAACTAGCAGAATTGAACAGTGAAATTGTTCATTTTTTTGTGGACAATAGATCAATGGAAGAAGATGAAGGACATAATGAGGCATCAAATGAAGATAATGATATAGTTCAATTAGTTCCAACAGATACTGAAAGGGAAGTACCAAGCAATGCCATGCAGGTGGGAGGGGTGGAGAAGACACTTGGACAGTTCCTAAAGCTACCAGTAGAGAGAGTATCAATGAAAAAAAGCAAGGTGCACCGGGTAGTCTTCGAATGGGCCGAAGCTCACAGTTACTCACCTCAGAGGACTATATAAACCTGTTAGTTGAGTCTGAAAAAAAAAAAAGAAATTTGAAATGCAAGAATTAAAATAGAAAAAGAAGGATCTAGTCAAGGAGAAGAAGGCAGCAAGGATTGTTGCAGCACAACGTCGAGCAAATGAAAGGATTGAAAGAGATAAAGCAAGGCAAGTTAAGGACCAACAAAAGCAAATGGCAAGATAGAAAAAAGAAAAACAAAAGGCACAATAAATGCTTGAAAAGGAATAAGGGATGATCAACGATACAAGAATAACTGATGAAACCAGGATTATTTCAAACTCATTGGACTCCATTGCAGATAATACACCATTATTCCAAGATCTCATAAACATTCAAGTTCCCCACTATCAAATTGAGGGTTTACCCACTTGCCTTGTTCCTACCAGAGTTGGTGTCAATTCTCTGTATGCTCATTACACACCTCCACTTAATGCAGGGGTCAGTAGTGCAAATGTGAGGTATGGGTACTCAGTACCTCCATGGTTGGAAGCTACAAAATGGAAGCAATCATATTGCAACGATCAACCATTTCCTAATCAGCCCTTGACAGGTAGGCCAACCTACCTGGCTCAAGAAGGTAACTCGGGGAGTTTTGGCACTCAAGATTCTCAGTGCCATAAAGAATAGGCGTGTCATATGTTTTTGGTTCTAACCACATTATGATGTGGATTTTGGATGGATTGTATCTTTTTCTTGGCACAGAAACATTTTGGCTTACAACACTAGATCGTATCTTTTTCTTGTCACAGAAACATTTTGGCTTATAACACCAGATTGTATCTTTGTCTTGTCACTAAAACATTTTGGCTTACAACCTAGTAGTGATTTCTTGTGGCAACCTAACTATGTGTTGAAAAGAACTTTTCAATGGAATGTGTCTTTCTGTAAAATTAATTATGATAAAACTATTTCTATAAGTTATTTTGTGTGTCAAAGCGCATGGATCCAGTGCGACACCGGTCCACCGTGGAGGTCCACGTGTTGGGCATCATGTCATCACATAAAATTTTGTGTCCGCGCCATTTCCTTCGTTTGTTTGGGGTCATTGCTGCGATGTTTGGGAATTCAATAATAACATTCCATTCCAACTCTAGACAAGAGATAATGGCCAAAGGCTTAGGAAAATGGCTAAATACAAAAATCAAATGACCAAACAGTCTCAAATGAAGAGGCAATCTACCTCATAATAAGTTTTATTAAATGTCAAAAAGCCACTGATAATATTATTCATTGAAGGGACACTTGAGAAATTGAGAGCACTCATTATCAAGTTGCATATGAAAAAGGCTAAATACAGAAATCACATGACCAGACAGTCTTATCTCATAATAAGTTTTTGAGAGCACTCATTATTAAGTAGAGTAGGAAAAAGCCTTCAAATTTAAATTCAGATATTCAAAAGCCTAGTTCCATGTCCAAACATAGATCACTAAAATAACAACACCCCATCTCAATATAATTGTTGTAAATATGAGAATAACCTAAATCCTTAATCAAATGAAGTTTAATCATCCTCCTATGCATTTCTAACCAATAACCATACCTAAACCCAAATCTCTTCTCAACCCCACAAAAAACAGGACACAAAAATTTCAATTGAGGTGGCTATAAACTGCAACAGTTGAGTAAAATTGGCATCATTTAATCATCTTCTCATCCTAAAAAATAAACAGGACACAAAAATTTCAGTTGTGGTGGCTACAAACTACAACAGTTAAGTAAAACTCGTATCATTTAATCATGTGTATATAGAATTGTACATCAAGAGCCAAGGCATGAAGCCCAACTATGGCAGCCCATCATCGTGAACAAAATTTTCCTGTAAACTAATAGAGAAGGGGACAAACAAACAAAGAGAAATGTTATATACAGAGACAATTCTGAAGGCTTGTTAACATCAGAGAACCTAAACACATTTTATCTGTTGACAGACAGAGCCTGTGCTCTGTCCTGGATGCCAAGAGGAGAGGGAATTGCTGGCCTAGAATTATCTTTAACTTTAAAATATAGTTGACATCTATTTATTAAAAGGAAAAAAATAATAAAATTTGTATTATAGGATTCTGAGGGCATTAGGATTATTATTTTAGTCATTTTCAGATTTGATAAGGTAGATTCAAAGTTGCGAGCAGGCGTAGAGACTCTATGCAAGAGACAAAACCAACAATTAAATAATTGTAAATTGACCAAAAATTGCCTGGGAAGAAGAAAATTTCTCATTAACAAGAGGAATATGCCAGCAAAGCTACAAAATGATTTGTTGCCGTTCGATGAACGAGAAAACCAATCTTCTAATTCATAATACTATTACAAGCCAATAAATGAAATAAACATTGCAAAAGTGGCGACACTCGATATGAACAATAGACAAGAGATAATGGCCAAAGGTATAGGAAAAAGGCTAAATATAGAAATCAAATGACCAGACAGTCTTATCTCATAATAAGTTTTTGAGAGCACTCATTATTAAGTAGAGTAGGAAAAAACCTTCAAATTTAAATTCAAATATTCAAAATCCTAGTTCCATGTCCAAACATAGATCACTAAAATAACAACACCCCATCTCTATATTTTTTTCCATATGAAACCTTCGAATTCAAATTCAGGTTCCAGGTCCTAGATCACTAATATGAAAACCTTCAAATTCAAATTCAGGTTCCAGGTCTAAACATAGATCACTAATATAGCAACACACCCCATGTCTAGATCTTCACCACCACATGACCAGAGAGTCACATCCAATATAATTGTTGTAAATATGAGAATAATCTAAATCCTTAAGCAAATGAAGTTTAATCATCCTCCTATGCATTTCTGACCAATAACCATACCTAAACCCAAATCTCTTCTCGACCCCACAAAAAACATGACACAAAAATTTCAATTGAGGTGGCTACAAACTACAACAGTTGAGTAAAACTGGGATCATTTAATCATCTTCTCAACCCCCAAAAAAAACAGGACACAAAAATTTCAATTGAGGTGGCTACATACTGCAACAGTTAAGTAAAACTGACATCATTTAATCATCTTCTCATCCCCAAAAATAAACAGGACACAAAAATCTCAATTGCGATAGCTACAAATTGCAACAGGTAAGTAAAACTCGGATCATTTAATCATGTATATATAGAATTGTACATCAAGATAACCAAGGCATGAAGCCTAGCTATGGCAGCCCATCTTCGTGAACAAAATTTTCCTGTAAACTAATAGAGAAGGGGACAAACAAACAAACAGAAATGTTATATACAAAGACAATTCTGAAGGCTTGTTAACATTAGAGAGCTTGAACACATTTTATTTGTTGACAGACAAAGCATGTGCTTTTTCCTTGATGCCAAGAGGAGAGCGGAATTGCTGGCCAAGAGGAGAGGTAATTGCTGGCCTGGTCGATTGTTGGGCGAAGCCCTCCGCCGAGGATGGCACGGGATGGCGAAAATAACAGCGAAAACAAGGAATCTATCAGACATATCAAGAGGGTTTCCTCCGTTTGCTTGGGGTCATTGCTACGATGTTCCATTTTCCCTTTGTCTTTCTACTCGGGGCAGGTTCTGGTTCAAAATTTCCCCAGCCTTAATACAATTTTATCATACCCATCGCGCTACTATTGATTTACTGGAGCGCGCATTACTGTATTTGGGATTTTTTTTCTTGTGTTCTTGTAAAGATTTCATAATGATGTAGCAAGACCCCACGGCAGCCCCCACGATTGATTCCCAGCAGCAACAACATCAAGAACAATTGATGATGATGCCCCTACCTCCAAAACTGGGTTTTGGCCCTAGCCACCCCAGTCCCAACCCCAACCCCAACCCCAACCTCTACCTCAGGTTATGGTGTAGCAATCCCCGCAATAACAGAGCTCCGCCGGGGAGATCAGGACCCTTTGGTTCGGCGGTTTGCAGCATTGGATGGATGAGAATTATTTGCACCGATGTTTAGCTTCTGCCTAGGACCTTCATTCCATTAAGATTATTCGCAATACGCAGACTGGGCAATCAGAGGGTTATGGCTTCTTGGAGTTTGTGAGCCAGGCAGCGACCCAGATGGCTCTCCAAAATTACAATGGGATACAGATGCCTAGGGATGAACAATTTCACAGGTTAAATTGGGCAACGGATAGAGGTACAAAAAAGCGTTCAGAAGATTTTACTATATTCATGGGAGATTTGGCATCTGGTGACAGAGACGAGTTGCTACAAAAGAACTTCAGAGTTGTATACCAATCTGTGAAAGGGGCAAAGGTTATTACTGATAACATTACAGGCCGTTCAAAAGGATATGGGTTTGTAACATTTGGGGATGGGAATGAGCAGGTTCAGGCTATAATAAAGATGAATGGAATGCTCTGTTCCTCTAGGCCTATGCGAATAGGTCCTGCCATAACAAAATAGACTACGAAAATAGCAAAAATAACAGCGAAAACAGCGAAAATTCACAAATTCACAAATACCATCATTGAAAGCCACAAACAACATCAAAATATCCACAAAAACCCTAAACCCTCAAAACCTGCCATAGAAAGTTTACAAAATATCCAAACATAATTGTTTGTGTTGAAAAACACAGAGAAATTGCTGGTAGGAATTAAATCCTACCGGTGACAGTCGCCGACCTTCCCCGGAGCTCGCCAGACCACCTCCACACCTGCAACAACCTTTTCCACACCTGCAATGAGAAGAAAAATCCATTAGACAACAGAAAACCAGCAAAAAAACCTGCACAAAACAGCAAATTAAACAATTACCTTGAGCTCAGTAAAACTGCAACAGGCTCCTCCCCAAACAACAAAAACTGCGAATAAGACCACCACCAGAGAAACCCTAAACAACCGACAGTCCAGAACAACCAAGAAATCCAGGCGGAAAACCACAAGAAAAGCAGAAGCGATGTTCCAACCACAAACCCTAAACCTCAAACAAACATTTGCAGCAGCACCTGCATACCAGATGAAGCGCACAGGTCCACAAACCATAAACCTCGAACAAACGCTTGCAACAACACCTGCATACCAGACAAAGTGCGTAGGTTTTGGGGCCGTCATGCGCCATCTTCGGCAGGGTGCTTCAACCAACAACCAGCCCCGAGCAGAAAGGCAAAGGGAAAATGGAACATCGCAGCAATGACCCCAAACAAACGAAAGAAACGGTGCGGACACAAAGTTTTATGTGATGACATGATGCCCAGCGCGTGGAGCTCCACGGTGGACACGTTCATACCAGATCCATGTTGATTGACACGTGGTTTTGCGACGTGGCAGGGAGGGCGCACAGGTAATTCATAATATATATCTGATGTGTTTAATTACTGTTGCTGATTTTGTTTAGTATACTGGAATCTGTCGTGCTACGAATTGTTGAATGTATTGTTGAAGACTTGGCTACATTTATTCGGTTGTATTTCCTTTGGGCTATAATGACTTTTTGTCTGTTGTCTTTCGTCTATAGCGATGTTGATTTCTAACTACTATCAGCCGGTTTTTGATATTGTCTTCCAGATCCAAGTTAAATTGGACTGATTGGTTATGATTTTTCTCTGTTTTCATCAGCAATTGAGAACCTCTCTGATATATGTATTTTTTCATTTGGAGTTGTCTAATGAGATGAAGGAATTGCCCGGACGGTCAAAAGTGGCTGGAATTTGGGCAAAAAAATTTCAAAAAATCTTGTAGAGATAGTGTTTGAATTGTGTTTTTGATGGTAAAAATGAATTAAACACCATCAAAAATGTCTAGGACATCTAAAATTTTGAAGTTTAACAACTATAATTTGGATTTACAAAAATCTTTGCCGGATTTTTTCCAAATATACCAAGAATTTCCATACCTTTCTGAACAATTCCTTAGTCTAGTTAAACTATGGCTTCTCATTTTACTTAATAAAAAGCAGTTTTTTGTGTGTGAAAAAAAGGGCCAAAAATTAAGCCCCTAAACCAACCCTGCTTTTAGATGGCCGTACAAATTTTAAATGGCCTTTGATTTGACTAAGAGGTAGGTAGAATAGGGATGTTTGGCAGATTTTTAGTGCCAAGTTTAATTTTATCAATTAAAACTGCTAACGTTTCGAACCCGGAGACAGCCTTTGGTCGGCGGACGAGGGGTTTGGAGAATTATTACGATGCCGAGACAAGGGAGAGAAAGGCTGGAAAACTAAAGGAAAGAAATACAGCAGATAATATAAAATAATTATATTGATTTCGAAAAAATAAGTCCAACTACTGGTAAACTAATTAGTTTCCAATAAAAAATAAAAGATAGGATCTATGAAGTAACTTAAAGATATAATGCATGAAGTAAATCAACACGTGGTCTTAGTGAAGAAGATCACTCAACAAAGTCTGTAAGAGTAGAAGGCAAGTGCAGATTGTTCACTAAATCATATTCTAGGGTTCACAGGCTGTTGAATGCTGGAGGACCTAGTATGTCTCCCAGGAACAGACCTAGTGTGGTAGAGTAAGATCCCACTGATCCTCACTGATCTGGAATCTAGATAAGTATGAATATGAATCAAAACAAAAAAATATTAAAAAAATAAAAATAAATAAATAAAATAGAAAAACATAAAAACCAAAAAAAGGGCAATTCATATGTTTAGAAGAAAAGGCTAAAGAAAAGGCTCAGTGAAAGAAGACCCCATCCAGCCAGATTCGCTAAACGGGAAAAATAAGAAGGGATATAACAAAACAGAGAAAGTTGAAAGACATTTTGAGATTGATAAAAGAAGCCTAAGCAGTAGATCTGTGTGTGTTTAATGTTGATGAGCACTATAAGCTCCGTTGACCAGTGGGCCTGTAAAAGTTGAGAATAGGAAATCACACTGTAAATGTAACTTTCACAGATAAAAAAAAAGTAAGAAAAGAAATGCGAATATATATATATATATATACCCAAAAAAAAACGATAGTTCAATTGAAAGGCGTATTAAGGCAGTTTCATGGAGTAAATCTTCTTGTCTGTGTTTTTGATGTTTTAATTTCTGCGCGTTTGATTTTATGCACTCCAGAGCTGTTCTCTCTGATGATCTGAGAACCTGTTAGCTCGTGGTTGTGTTGGTGGAGAAAGAAATATGCATGGGAGTGAAGTCCCGTTTGCATTAAACCTATTAACTGCTACTTCATCAGAATACTCTAGTAACCTTCTTTAATCCAATGATTTTACGAACACGCCAAGTCGAACAAATGTGTGCTGTGAATTAGTCAATGTTTTATCCATAACCGACCCCGCTAAATGTATTTTCACTGTAACTGAAGTTTGCTATATCATATATTTTTGGATGTCTAACAAAGCAAAAGACAGGCGTTAATCACAATTTTCTTTAGTCAAAACCTCCATAGAACTATAAATAAAGCAACAGATTATCTTTACAATCTGTTTAATAGAAGCAATTTGCCGAAATATTCAATCCACTGAAAACAATGACCCTATCTTTTCTCTTGTTTTTACAGCCATACCATGTATACTCATTGACAGGCCACAAAGCAGGATTCTTTCTTGAAAATTGACGGCCCTCTGGGGTACCAAGACTTGTAGTGAAACTTGCTGTCAGTTTATTTTCAATTCTTTTCGTTATTTGTCAATTTGAAAACCACTGAGCCCCACATTTCCTTGAGAAACTAAAAATGGCCCTCTCCGGTACTCACTTCTGCGTTATGTCACGTCATCTCCGGTACTCACTTCTGCGTTATGTCACGTCATCTGAGCCAACATGACTGATTCTGGCAACAGAACAAAAATTTCCGAACAATGCACTGTATCAGTTACAGACATCTGAGCTAACTATGGATAGAATAGAGATGTTTCACTTGTAGTTGGTTTCAAGACTTAAGCTTCTCTGAGCGTCTATTAGCCATCACGTCAGTTCCTTACAGATCCTAAATATTCCAAGCTATAGCACATTTTGCACAATTATCTTTGGGGGCAAACCAGCTGAGAGGCAGGCTCCACCTCTATCATTGTGAGATTTTTTGCACAATAAAGAAAGATATAGGGGGTTTGGTACTGACCAATACACATAGCCAGGGTACAGAGCTAGCTATTAGAAGGATGTAAAGCCTTTTCAGAGAAATGTATATTGAGAAGTATTTTTAGATAGATTTAGTCCAGCATCCCACACTCGTGTTTCTCATGACTCAGAAGTTAGAACTAGTACTGTACCCTATATATTTAGATTAATGAGGAGACTTAGTCTTACAGATATGGCTTACAATGTTTCCGACATTTTGAGTCAAGACTTTTCTATGTTAAAAACAGATCTGGAAATTATGGCAAGTTGTCTCCAGTGCCCCACACTTTGAACTTTGATAGAATTCAATGGGTTCTTGTAGCTCACTCTTAAGAACTGGGAAAAATTGCTAACCAAGAATTTGTAATCTTGGGTTGACCTCCTGGGCATTATTATAGGAGATCGGTATTCTTCGACAGATCTATCCAGAAAATTGGCACTTCACGGAAAAGAGAGGGTCCTTATCATGGTTATCACTTCTATTTTATATCCAGGAGACAGATTCAAAGAGGCCTTTGGTTGAAGTGAACCAAGTTGGAAGGAGAATGAGGACCTATTTAAATTTTCAGATATGACAACCGCACTCTTTACAGGTGCAATAGAGTAATGTCTTCGGCGATTGCTAAACTTCACAAGAGACAGAAAGGCAGTGATCCAGAAGGAGAATGGCTCAAAAGGATTGATGGCTTATGGAGATACCCATGAGCATTCGTGTTCAGAGTAACTGGTTGGCTCATCCTTTATAAAGGGCTAGCCAACAAGCACATTTTATCTAGGGCGGGCCCTACCGATAGCAGAAAAGACATGAAACATATATTTTGGGATTGTGGTTTTGCAAGATCCTTATGAAAAAATTTCAACACATCTCCCCAGTTTTCCTTCTAAGTCACTGAAGGGTGGTTCTGTTAGGGGACCTCGCTTTGTAATCATTAGTTGCCCAACCTTTTTACTCGGTTCTCAGGAAAAAGATCCTTTCATTGCTAAGGTGAATAAGATGTAATCCACCTTTGACTGTAACAAATTTACAAACTGTAGGATTGTATTTCACAGAATTTTGGATGAACTGACAATACAAATCTCTCCTAATATCCATATTTCCTGGAAACTATATGAGAGATACTGATATGGGGCTGCCATATATGCTTGCCCTCCTGACCTATGTTGGCAGTGGGAGTAAGTTTCTTTATTGTACTTGATGTAGTTTCTTGTAATTTTGTATTACAAGAATCATGTTTCCACAAAGAAAAGGAGAAAAAATTGGAAACAAAATTAATGTAGTGTTCTATGGTACTTACATCTCTTGGATTGAATGATGTCTATTTTCCCATATACCAAGTATCACTAGCCATGATCGAAGTAACAGGACTCACCAATTACTCAGGAAGCCCACCAACTTCACTCATCTCGCTGGAATGCTGTGAAGCTTTTCCCAAACTTAGCATGACTTGGTGAAATTTAGTCAGACTCACTAGTCTGCTGATACTCACCAGACATAGTCAAGCTTGCTCAAGAATCAGTCAAACCTGCAGTGATTTTTTCTATTTGTAATTTCGATTCTCTTATGTAGTTTGTGCTTTGAGTTTATACTGCTTAGGGCAATTTAAGAATATGGCTATAATTTCAAAAAATGAGAACAGATAAAATACAAAATGAATATTACCAACTGTAACAAATTTACTAACTGTAAGATTGTATTTCACATCATGAAAATAGAAACTTTAATATAATACAATACACTTAAGATAGTTTCTTTCTTGAGATTTAATACACTACGAAGATAGAAAATTTTGTGGTAAAAGTAAGTTCATGTGCGATACATCACAAGAAGCGAGTTTCTTCAGAACACAAAAAAACTAGGGAGGGGGCTGGAGCTTATGTTCTAGAACAGTATGTCCTTTAATGTGAATTTGGTCACCAGGATTTTCAACGACATTGCTCATTTTATGCACTCAATCCACATTCTCTAATTTATGTGCTCTTCAATTGATCCCTAGATTACTGTACACTGCATTGCTCATTTTATGCACTCAATCCACATTCTCTGATTTATGTGCTCTTCAATTGATCCCTAGATTACTGTACACTGCTTTCCATACTTTTTAATGTTAATTTTTAAGGTTTTGATTTTAAATATCCACATTCTCTGATTTATGTGCTCTTCAATTGATCCCTAGATTACTGTACATTGCTTTCCATACTTTTTAATGTTAATTTTTAAGGTTTTGATTTTAAATATCCCTGAGATAGTGGAAACTAACAAGTGAGTTAAGGGAGGCTGGATAAATAAATATATCCAAATTTTTATAATAATAAAATCAATTCTAAAATTACTCACGAGTTGAAGATGCAATGTTGGCTTGGAGTATGCGCTAACACTGCTTCTGCTTGGCTAAGTGCTCGTCTTCCTCGACATACGAACACGGGTTAATGACCCAAGACCTAGAGGCATCTGGCGGGAGTTAAAACCTGCCCCCTTATGGACGACCAATGGGTAATTACAGGTGGCAAAGTTTTCCTTGAATAACAGTGATGAGTCAACCTGCATTAGAAGATAGCAATCAATGATGGTTATCCCCACTGCTAGTTTGACAACCGAGTTATAATAGGTTTTCCCACTGTGCAAAAGAACAGTTGAAGATGTAATGTTCTATTAAAGCATTCCTTGTGTGAAGGTCACCAATTCAGAACCCTGTTGGTACAAAAAATCCAACCATATTACAGGTTGGTGTGCCCCATGCTGGGTATGATTCCTCAGTGATTTTGATGGCTGAGATGCCTCTGAGTTACAGTAACATAAATATATAAATAAAATTATACCCTGTAGTCTAGCGTACCACATTTAGTAGTAATAATTACAAATTGTCACAGTGCAATACATCACAAAGACAGAAACTTTGTTGCGGTGTGATATGCTACAAAGATAGAAATTTTGTTGTCATGCAATACACCACAAATACATAAACTTCATCGTCATGTGATACACTGCGAAGATAAAAACTTTGTTGTCATGAATACACCACAAAGATAGAAACTTTGTTGCAATGCAATACATTGTGAAGATAGAAACCTTTATTGATGTGTGACAAAATTATGTTTAAGTGCAATATGTTGCAAGTAGCAAGTTTTTTGAAAATTCCAAAGAACTAGGGGAGGGGGTTGGAGCTTATGTTTTAGACCGGACGCAACCTCCGCTTCTGTTGTGGAATTGGGTACCAAGATTTCTAATCACACTACTCATTTTATGCACTCAATCCATAATTTCTGAATTATGAGCTCTACAATTGCTCCCAGATTATGGTAGTCTTTGTCATGCCTATGATGTAAATATTTATGGTCTCAATTTTAAATATCCCTAAAATGATAGAAAATGACAAGTGAGTTAAGGGGAGTTGGATAAGCAAATATATCCACAGACATCGCCTTGCTCCCATATTATGCTAGTCTTTGTCGGGCCTGTAATGTAAATATTTAAGGTCTTAATTTTAAATATATCCAAAGGCATTGCTCCCAGATTATGGTAGTCTTTGTCATGCCTGTAATGTAAATGTTTAAGGTCTCAATTTTAAAGATATCCAAAGCAAATATATCCAAAGACATTGCTCCCAGATTATGGTAGTCTTTGTCATGCCTATAATGTAAATATTTAAGGTCTCCATTTTAAAGATATCCAAAGCAAATATATCTAAAGACATTGCTCCCAGATTATGGTAGTCTTTGTCATGCCTGTAATGTAAATATTTAAGGTCTCAATTTTAAATATTCCTAAGATGGTGGAAAATGAAAAGTGAGTTAAGGGAAGCTGGATAAAAAAATATATCCAAAGACATACAACTTGAGTGGGCCTAATGGTTAAGAGCATGTGTTTCCTCCTAACAGGTCATAGGTTCAAAACCAAAGGGGGTAGAATATGTATGCCTTTGTAGACTTGAGCATGTATTTCCTCCTAAGAGGTCACAAGTTGAAAACCAAAGGGGGGTAGAGTATGTATTGAACAGTCAAATTCCTGGCCACAGGTGGGTCCCTTGTCTCACAAACAAGGGGGGTCTCATACACCAATTTCAATAATAGTAAAAATAAAAATAATTTTAAAACTAGACCACACAATCAATCACCAACATTTAGTGGTATTAACTGCTAATTATCCCTTTTGCCATAAAGTTGCTTTCAACTCAACTCAATGTAAAGAACATAATTCATGAAATACCATTAAGATGGTGTAAATTTTGGAAATTATGAAATATCCTTAAGATGTTGTGAATTGAGTTTATGAAATCTCGAAATATCCTCAACAATGGTTAAATTTGACAGGTATTCATGAAATTTTCACTTATTTAACTTTACTGGCATTTTTAAAATCTACACATTATTAATGACAAACACGGTGGTATGGTGGCTCTGGATCCAACACTGGAACGTAGATTATTGCTTTGTGAGGGTTGCTATGGTTTGCACAACACAAGAAAATAAGCTCACTGAATATCTATGGGGACCCTAAGGCTCTTATTGATGGTATCAAGGGAACTAAATGATTCTTTCCCCCCTTTCTTCTGGGTTGGCTTAGTAGGATCAAGCACATTCTGGGATCTCTCTCTGCATGTACCATCTTTCATGTATACCAGGAATGTAACACGGTGGCTGACAGTCTTTCAAAGGTTGGCCTTGGCGTATCCTTTGGTTTCTTGCACTATCAATAAGAGGTTGACTACTCAATACTGCCTACCATGAATCACTTCGACACTTTGCATCAGGACTTTACGTGGGATTTATAGTTTATGATATTCTCCAATCTTTTCTATTTTTCTTTATTTTGCATCTTTAATTTTGCTTTATTTACATCCACTTTACATTACATTCGGTTATAACATATATGGCCCATAGTAGTGATGTGGCCTTAACAACTCATGACACAACTTCACATAACACTGCTGACATGTACTGGCTGGCTGTGGTGTCCATATCAAGTTGTTGCGTTGCTAAGTGATGGATGTACTCTCGTATGTGCTTTGTCATTTCCTCCACATGACTTGATGCTGTGGGGTCTTCAATGGTCTTGGTCTTGCAAGATGGTTGTATGCATGTGTTCTTTTTGCTTTGTCTTGGATCTGCTTCTCTCGTCTATCCAACTACAATTACATCTTCTAGCATGTGTGCTCCTTCTTCATCCCACTCATCGTCTCCCCATGGTCCATCAATGTACTTGTTCTTTCCCTCCATAAGATTGTGCATTAGATGAAACCTTCATGTGGTCTTGATCTTCTATCATACCTTGGGTTCCTTGGTATGCTTATCTTCTTCCTCAGCTCCTTGAGAGTCCTCTAGCATGTCATCCTTCTTGTGATCACTGAGAGACACATATGTGTAGTTTCAGTGGGCAGTGAGTGTTGCAGGATGAGGTCATGGGAGGACACATCTGCGTAGTTTCACGATTGTTAAAATTGGAAAATAGGGCCAAACTCCATGTGGGTCATCTTATTTATGGCAGATGGTATTTTTCTTGGACTCCTCTCGCCGAGAGGTGTAGGATTGATCTAAAGATCATCTGATTAGGACGTGTATTCATGGAGATAGGAATTTATTTGTATTACTTGGCAATTTGTCAAGGTCGGCCAATGACCAAATTACCCCAACTTATCCTCAACGTTTTATTATAAATAGAAGAGGTCTTCAAGTCATTTTAACATTCATTTCTTGTGATCTCACTCTCCACTCGTTTGGGTTTTGGTGGAAGGTGAGGTCTAAAGGATAGCCCTATATGCAATCTTAAAGGGAGGGAGATCTTGCCTTACCCTAGCTACAGTAAGGAAGAGTCTTAGCCGCAGGTAAGGGAGAGATTTGGCCACTGTTAAAGGAGAGCTCTAACATCATTAAGGAAGAGATATATCCTCAGACTTAAGGGTACCCTAGCCGTAGTCTAAGGAGCCCTAATTGTAGCAAGTAAGAGGCTTTATATGCAATTCATGAAGGCCCTAATCCACTATCTTAGTCTGCCCTAGCTGCAGTCAAAGAAGGAGGTTCCAGCCACAGCAAATGGAGGTCTCAAGTAGCTATATAGTAATGCTCTAAGCCATAGTAGGAGAAGCCCTTATATGCAGCTCTAAGAGACCAAGTTGCAGTCACCTAAGCCATTGTCATAATGCCACATTGATGTAGGTGACAGTGTGGCCTATTTGAGGACTGTTTGGGCATGTTAGTGTTGTTCTTGAGCTCAATTTGAAGGGCAGAAGAATCCGCAAAAAGGAGGAGCTAGGATCTACTGTTTAAGGGTTGTTTGGATCCCTAAGCTACAAGCAAGAAGTGCCCTAACCAGTCATCATGTTGACAACATCAAATCTCTTAATGACTATGTCCTAGAAGTGTGGTGGCAGTGCAGTGTTGAGACTATTCATGAGGATAGTTTATAAGGTTGGCAAACCTCGGTCATTACATTGAAGAAATTTGTCCTAGTTCAAGATTAGATCAGTATATTCAGATTGGGTCAAGCTTGTTGGACTAAATACAGCTGCGTTGATATTATTGATTGTTGATTGAATATCATAGGCTTAACTTGTTGATGGGCTAGGTCGTAGGCCATAGCCAGTAGCAAAGTTTGTTCTAAGGATTGCACAAGTGGTGGATCCTCACCTCTAAGACCTGCATTGTTGACTATATGAAGGAAGAGGACTGAATGTTGGAGTAGTGACAACTAGTGCAGCAAGAAGACATCAGAATTCTGGGAAATGTTTTGGGTCAAGATTTGACTATGTTTGGATCAGTTTGATGAGCATCATGTTGATGCCACTTGGATAAAAGATCCAGTTTTGTTTGACCTCTCTGGTCAAGGATTTTCTATTGCTTTCACAAAATCTCAGATTTGTATATTTGTACTATCTCTCTCTTTGTTGGACTATTGAAGAATATAAGAAGAATTGATCAAGGGTTTCCCCACATTGGGGTTTGTCCCCAGCTAGTGCCACATCTTGTGTCCTCTTGTCTTGGCTTGTCTTTTGTTGTTTATGTTTATGTTCTATCTACACTTTACTATCATGCTGATGTGATTGCTAATCTGAATATTGACATTAGGCTAATATGAAAAATTGAAGTAAATTGCTCTAAGCATAGAACATACCTAAATTTAACAAGGATGTAAGGTAGATTGAACAATCAAGGGACAAACTGCACAGTTTTAAGATGCAAGGCACTGTTGTGGGATGAGGTCATGGGAGGAAACCTCGGCGCATTTTCAGGATCCAAGGCAGACATGACCGGTGAGAGACAAAACTGTGCAGTTTCTGGAGACAGTGGGTTTTGTTGAAAATAGCAACAAGAAATGCTAAAAATAGAAGTGCTAAAAATAGCACTGCTATAAATAGCATTTCAGGATACATTCCAATTTTAGTTAGTCCCTAAACTAA
>APFE031711492.1:11051-29400 GCA_000404065.3 Pinus taeda
ATCTTGTAAGGAAGTGTTGTTGGTTTCCTAGTGGAAAATCATAGTGTTGGGTGATCTAAGCTTTTCATGAGGTGAAGAAGGGCTTTCATGCTGGGAGGATGATGCTGGGTTAGATCAATGGGTTGTAATCCTCTCTTCTAATCTTTATATAAATAAATCTATTCAAGTTTTCCTCCACATTCTTGTATGTCTTATAATATATGCATTTGTGTGGTCAATATATATCTAGTCCTATATTGTTTATGATTGTAGATCACTGCACTTTGAAGGTATTATGCTGCTTTGACTTTACAGGTACTCCTTGAAGCAAAGTAATCAAGGAAGGAGTGGCATAGATCCGTTAGAGGGGAGAAGGAAAAAGCAAGGAACCAAGTGAGAGATTGAGGTTGGTCTTCTTTGCTCCTCTCCTATCTACTTCTCATAGAGGAAAACAAAAGTAACTTTAATATGTTTGTTTCTAAGATAGCTACTCGTCTTAGTGGGACTAGTAGCTCTACATAGACACTTGATTTCCTAATAACATCACAATAAACTGCGCCCTCTAAGATAGACTAAGTATTTCTAGAGTGCACTCCTTTGACTCAAAGAAGTGCAACCTCCCTGAGTGCATCGATGCATCTTGAAGACTAGAAGCTCAACCCTTCAGCCTTCCCCTATGTGCCATGCTCCCTCTTGAATTGATTGAGTGCACTATTGCACCCTGAAGGCATGAAGCCCCAGCCTTCAGCTTTCAAGAGTGCACCATATGCCCCCTTTGAGCCCTTTTTAGTTCATGAGCACACCTTGAAGGCATCAAGCTTTAGCCTTTAGCCTTTAGTAGTGCTCCATGTGCCCTATGCCCTCCCTCTTCCCCTTGAGCACATAACACATGTGGGAAGCCCAAATATGTTTCCTTCATCCTTCATACTTGTGACATTCACCCTACCTTAACTACCTTGATTTTTAGGGCACATAAGTGCATCCTGAAGCCTCGAAGCTCCTCCTTCTTAGACCTTCTATTCTAGAAGTGTGACCTTGTTCCGCTTAGCTCCCTTGACTATTTTAGGCACACTAAAAAGGAATGAATAGTAAAATCTTCATAAAACATGGTAGAGTATTATATTTTTAGACTGATGGTTGCTCATCATGACTGATTGCAGAAACAAGTATTACAGGGACATCATGGCAAGCACATATAAATAATATCAGGAAAAGAGGATGAATAAAGGAAGCACGAGAAGAACCAAGAACGCACTTGAAACTTGATTATTAAATGTGCCATGAATACTTCAATATTGAAGACCCTGTAGAGGGTGGAAGAACCGCGAGCAGATCATGATAAAGAACAGATGCAGTGGCAGCCATGTCACCACTAAAGTAATTCCATGTGATCATTCACTGTTAGTCCCAGTCATCATAGATAGTGACATGTTAAGTTTCATCATATGATGACATGGAAGACAAAATATATTATTGTAATTATTGTAAAAGACAATAAAGTAGAATTCCAAGAGTCATATTTAGACTCAAGGGTTAGGAAATTCATTTGGAACTTCAAAGGTTGTAGATTCCAAAGGTCACTAGAAGTTAGAAATTCAAGGGTCATAATGATATGAAAGGTCGCTCCTCAAGTTATAAATAGATCCTCATTTCCCATGTATAGGACTTTTAAGCTTGGCTTCTCCCATAAGTCATAAGAGAGATAAGTTAGTACTTTTGACGACCAAGTAGTGGCTCTAATGCTCCACTATTAGAGAAAGTGATGTTTGTTGTATTCATCATCTTGGGACTTTTACTTAATATTTGAAAACTTGATGGCTAGCACATTTTCACACATGTATTATGGATGTTTGTAAGACTATTCTATAAACTTTCATGTTTCATGCTTACTTTCACCAATACTAAGGTAGGTGAACTATTTTGGTTCTTTTAGTGCGTATTCTATTGACAATGTGTTGTAATGGTTATAATGTTCATCTAATTTGTGTGCACTATTTTGTTGGATGTTAGATGAAACATTCATGTTTATGCGTATTTATTAGAGTGGTACCATTACCTCTATCCTAGAGGCTCACTTTATTTTTGTAGTTTTTAACCCCGTACAGAAATTACCTGCATACGAATTCTAAATCACGGGAAAAAATAAAAATGCGAGAGCATAACACATAAAACACATATACACAGAGATTTCCCACTAGATCCCAAAACCAGGACTACCAGCTTGAATTTTCATTATTTTCCTTTCAATGTTACAATACATATTTATACATGCTAAAACATCCAATACCATGGACCGAAAACCATCGCGTCCAAAAAACATGTGCGAAAATCATGCACAAAACCATAGGTGGGTCCGCCCAACCTAACATAGGGACCCCATAAAGTGGGGTTACGGGTACCCCTCAAACCCCCTGTTAACTATGTGGAAAGAATATAACACAACCCAACAAACTTTTCCTTCATGGCCTCCACGATGGCCTACTCGCAACCTTTTCCGCAAAACATCATGCCTAGATTTTCACCTGTGTAGGGTAACCGCGTGATCTTATGGATCAATCTGTTGGTGATGGGTATTGGCTCCTCCAGCCATAGACAACCACCATGCACCAAGCATAGCAGCTGCTTGATGACCAATACTGTAATCAGGGTGTGGTTGTAGTGCGGCACCCATATTAGGTTGAGTAGACCTGCCTTGTATACTCCTCTAACCCACTTTTGTGGCTCTAATGTGGTCATCCTAGTGGTTGTGTCAATAACGCAACACATTAGCTGCTCGGTTTCTAAGTGTGGGAACTTCTTATGGTCAGCTAAGTCCCAGTCTTCGAGCTTTAACATAGGAACTCGCCCCAAGTGTGGTCCTTCTCATCCGACAATAGAGGGGTTTGCAAGGGGACCTTGCTCTCATCGATATCTTTTAGCACCTTTGTCTTGCCCTTGTGCGGATGGATGTACTCAGGCAACCGAGTGATAGGGTCAGCACCCTGGGCTTCAACTTCCTCCACATCTATCCCCAAGTCCTTGTCATCCATCAGGATGTCTTCGATTTCCTCCTCCTCTAGTTTCATATTGATGGCTTTGCCCTTTTCTTGTGTGGTGGGCTTGTCCTTCAATGGATTTCTTCTCAGCGATGTGCGCACTGGTATTTCAAGCTGCTTGACCTTTTTATCATTCGTGCTCTCCTTGGTTGGGGTTGGATTTGGTCTCGGCATCCATGGTGATTTGGGGACTTCCGGTAATACTTCGTCAACCTCTGGAGCAACTTCTTCTACCTCCCTAACTATTTCCAGCATAGCCTCCTCGGTTGTCATTGCTTCGGTGTCCATAACTGTTGTAGGTGTGGACATGACACTATTCAACAGTGCTCATGTTGTCTCTGGTAATTTCCCAAACGCCGAACTCGCTATCAGAACCTTGAAGAATTCTTGGTTCATGTGCACCTTAGAGCTCAACAACTCAATTCTCAAAATGCCAAGTTTTTTTCGCTAGGCAGCCACCTGTAATTTATAGGGCATTTTCAATTCAAATCCGACCGTTCCCCCCACATTCGATTCATCACTGTTGGACTAGCGGCAGATTTTCAAGTATTTTATCCATCAATTCCATCTTAAATGTCAGTTTCCTGGTCCATTTGGTCACATTTCGACCGTCAAATCATGAAAAATGACTTTGACAGTCACTTTTTGGCTGACCTGCATGATTTCTCCCTAGGTAGCACAACTCCCTTCGTGCTATCGCGAACCCTGTGACACTTCCTTGCTCCACACACTCCTCCAATTGCGCAGCTCCCCAACCTGGGAAGTGTAGTTTATAGTCCCGTGCCTCCTTTCAGCTACCTGGAGTGCTAAGACTGTGTGATGCTCATATAGTCACATGGCCGGACCACCGGTGTATGGCATCAATTGACTACCATTCACCTTTCCCAGGAAGGGATCTCCATTGAATTTAACGAACTAAACTGCTCCACCATCGGTAATCTCCTTAATGACATAGGGCCCTAACCAGTGCATTTTGAATTTCCCTGGAAATTTATCAAACTTATTGTCATATAACAAAACTAATTCATTTATCTTCAAGATGTGCAGCTTAATGTGTTGATCATGCCATGATTTTTCGCACTGCTTTTGGACCTGTTGGTGGAATCCAGCTAGAAATCTCTCTTCCTCAAGCTTAGCGAGCTGCACGAGCCTCTCTTCCAGGGCTTCATAATCCATCATACACATGAGTGCCGCTATGCGCAGACTAGGCACAATGTATTCCATGGGCATCACTCTTTCAACACCATATACAAGCCTAAAGGGTGTCTGTCTAGTCAAATTCTTACATGTCATCCAATAGGCCCATAGTACTGCGGGTATGCACAAGTCCCAATCACTTTGCTGAGCATTGCAAACCTTGGTCAGCATATTCTCCAGCACTTTATTGAATGCTTCCACTGTCCCATTAGCCTGTGGGTGATAAGGTATGCTCTTCTAGTGATATACCTAAAATTCCTCTGTCAGCAGGTTGATCATATCGTTCAGAAAGTGCGTACCCTAATCACTGATCAAAATCTTTGGACACCTAAATTTCATCAGTACATACTCAAAGAGGAACTTTGCAGCAATCATGCCTGTGCAATCCCTCACAGGTTGTGCCTCCGCCAATCGAGTCAAATACTTTATCGCGGTGATAATGTACTGCGCTCCCGTCTTCTTCCCTTGGGGCTGAATGGCTCCCACAAAATCTATCACCCATTTCTTAAAGGGTTGTAATGTCATCTATGGATTTAGAGGTAGCTCATCCCTTCACGATGGCCTACCCATCCTTTGACATACATCACATGCCTTGCAATAAGCTTTTGAATCCTGATGGAGGGTTGGACACCACAACCCTATACGTAGAATCTTCTGTGTAGTCACTCTTCCTGCGTAATGACATCCCGTGGTGCCCCCGTGAGAGTCCACAAGGATACTTCTGCTTTCAAACTTTGATACATATCGTCGCAATATTTCATCAACCCCCATTTTGTATAGATGCCCAGGAATGACAGAAAAGTTTGTCGCGCGTACCACTAACTCCTTCTTCTGTTGGACGGTGTAACCTTCCAAGGTATTTCTCGTTGTTAGGAAGTGTATGATGTCTTCAAAGTGACCATCTGCAACACGCACATCAAATAGTTAAGCATCAGGTAGTCCCTGCTCCAAATTGGTGTGCTCTTCCCCTGTTTTGATGCATGACAAATTGTCTAGTCCCGCGTTCAGTTGTCCAGGATTCACAATAACTTCAAAATCATACTCCTGGAATAATAACAACCACCTACAGATTCTCCCCCCCAACACAATTTCATTGACCAAGTATTTCAATGCGAAATGATCCGTATACATCTTAAAATGGCCACCCAGCAAATTGTGTCTAAACATTTGGAGTGCGTATACCATGGCTAACCCCTCATGCTCAGTGGTGGAATAGTTCTTCTCAGCCTTAGATAACCTTCTACCTGTGAACGCTATCGAATGGTCCAATTCTCCTCTGCCAGCCTGTGCTAGCACTGCTCCCAGTGCTATACATGATGCATCGACATGTACATGAAACTCCTTCTTCCAATCCGGGAAGAATAAAATTGGTGCGGTGACCATCTTTTCTTTCAATACATCCAAGATTTTCTTACAGTCCTCGTTCCAATAGAATGTGACATCCTTTTTCAAAAACTTCTCCATTGGCGTGGTGATCTAGGCATAGCCCTTGATAAACTTCCTATAATATCGAGTATGTCCTAAGGTTGTGCACAACTATTTCACGCTCCTCGGCACTTCCAAGTTAAGTATCACCACGATCTTAATGGGATCTACCATTAGTCCCTATCTACAAACCACATGACCCAACAGAGTCCCAAAAGGAACACAAAATAGACGCTTCTTTAGATTGAGCGTGATCTGGTACCTTCAACAGTTATCTAGAATTAGGCACAAACTTGCGACATGGCATTTCACCAGCCCAAACATAGTCTAGTCATCAAAGTACACTTCTAGAAACTTATGAATAAATTCCTTGAACGCAGCAATGACTACGCGTGAAAAAATTGCAGGCGCATTCTTCAATCCAAACGGCATTACAATGTACTGAAAAGATCCCCACTCAGTCGCGAAGGTTGTCTTTCTTCTATCCTCTGGCATGATTTTGATTTGATGGTGCCCAAAGAATCCATCAATGAACGAATACGCTTCCTGACCACCTACATTGTCCAACACTTCATCAGTGAATGGAGTTAGGAAAGGATCATGTACGCAAGCATCATTCAACTTCCTGAGATGTACGCATATCTTTATTTCATCCTTATAATTTTTTTCCTGTACCACCATTGGGCTTACCCAATCAGATTCTTCTACAGGCTCAATGATGCCTACTGCAAGCATCTTGTCTAGCTCTAAGCAGACCTTCTCCTTATACTTCGTATTGAGGCGGTAAGGTCTTTTCTTAACTGGTTTTGCGTCGGGTTTTAACATGATATTCATAACACCCAGGTCTCCTATTATCCCTTTTAGATCTGTAAACTTGGTAGGGAAAAAATCCTGGTATTCGCGGAGAAATTCAACAACCTTATACACCATCGTGTCATCCCAGTGATCTCCAATATTTGCAAATTTGGGCTCTACCTTTGTACCAATATTTACCTATTTCGTTTTCAATAGCGTGGTTATATCAGTATTCTCAACCTGTGGTCCCTCAACCTCGCAGTGACCTTCTGTTTCAGGGATGTTAATCTTTCATGGATCCTCATCTTCCTTTTCAACTGTCACGTTATAGCATTCTGAGGCATGTCTCCACTAAGTGGTCCAATCGGGTTGAATCAGATCCAATGGATCCTGTGGTATCCTAAAGCTTGTTGCTTTCACTTCTTGTAGTGCTTCGTCAATACAGTCAAACCCATCGTCAAAACTAAATGTCATTATGAATCCTTCGTGCAGGATATCCCATTCACCTATACCATGGCAGAGCTTTGTTTCTAAGTACCAGTTCATTGGGATGACATCCAAGGTGTGACAGAACAAATGTGCCCATTCTGGTTGGGGCTTTGCTCTATAAGCCTGATCCCATCTCGCCAAGTGTGCACATGGATGATCCTTCCCGTCATATTTGTCTGTCATTCGCACCTTCGGCTTCCCAAAGTGTGCTCTCATCATCCTCCTACACTTGTGCCAATCATCAAAGCTACCCTTGTGTGTACCGCACCACCTTGCCAGTGTAGTGAATAGTGCCCATTCCAAAGCCTGGAAGCACTGATTCTCTGGTACCTTCCTCTCAAGTTCATCCAAAAATATATCTACATCATTCAGGGCATCATAAATGAGCATATTTATTACCTTTGACGACACACAGCATAGAGACCGCATCATCATGTTACAACTCAGTGTGGTTACCTCATGTAATTGATTCTACCAGCATTCTAATTCTTCATCAGAGTCCAAGGTTTAGGAACTCTCGTGATCCCATGTAATTCATCCATCCACTGTCGGATTCACGCAATATTGGTCTCGCACTATATATAGTCCAAATCATGATTTCTCTCATAATCACGCACTGGTTCAGTATAGTGTGATACTTCAATAGGATCTAGCGGTACTATTACGTGGAGCAATTTTTTTTCAAATATCATCTTCTGCTTCTTTAGGTTGATTAACCCGTTCATGTCAGTAGCCCAATCAATGCTAAGGAGTGCAGGGTAGGGGTTGTTGTTATCCACAATTTCTATTACTTCAAAATTATCCAACACACTCACGCCTTCAATATCTACAGTCACCCCTTGTAGTCACCCCATGGGGATGATCTTCTACTGATTATCCATCCTTAACTAAATCAGAGACCACTGCAGCACGGGTCTTCCCATCCGCTCCCAAGTCTGCTTTGGTAGGACGTTTGTGTCTGACCCTAGATCCAAAATAACCTTATCCATTTCATATTCTCCTATCTACACAACCAGTCTCATTTCTTGTCCTATCCTTGTTTTATGCTTTCCAATCTTTCGTACCACATGTAGTTCACCTGGAGTGTTTCCGGCGCATCTATTTATAAGCTCCTGTAATCCCTTAACAACCTTGCTATCGTGTAGCAACTACATGCAGGTTTCTAGAAAGGTCGTAACCATAGAAGGGTCCATTTCCTGATCTAGTTTATCCTTGCTCTCTGAGGTGGAGGCCTCAGTGAAGCTCTTCTTTGCTTCCATGAACATTTCTCATGCGCGCTCCAAATCAAATTCAGCCTCCTTCACTGGAGCTTTGCGAACCCACGTGTTGTCTTCTCATTGTTTCCCCTTATCATTCCCTATTGTAGTTCCACTTCGGAGCACTATATTCACATTTAGATCCTCTTCATGAGGCTCAAACCTCATCACCTACAGGTTTCGAGTCGGCTAAGGTGGTAGCACCCCTTTGTCGCATATCCTTGCTATCAGCGTAGGATAGTCTTTTGTCTCATGATCAAACTGAGTACAATATTTGCACGATGATCACATAGGGTTAGTGCATTTGTGGTCATAGTGTCCTGGCCCTCCACAATTGTATCAAATTAGCTATCCCTGACCTCTACCAGGTCCTCCTCTTCCTCGGCCTTGTCCGCGCCCCTAAAAGCCTGTTCGCGCCAACCCCATGCTCTGGTCAGGGGGGCTCGTTTCTGCTTGAACCCTATAGGCGGGTGTTCTATCCATCATCAATTCACAACTTTTGTAGTTGTGCTCATCATGCCTTACCGACCTACAGAAGTTGCAGAATAGTTGTTGCGGTGTTTGTACAAATTTCTGCACAAATGACAGTTATTCGTTGTATGTTTTCCTGCTATCTAACATATAGCACACCGCAACGCAAGCCCCATGCTTGGTCCTACCTGGGCTTCCAGCCTCAAAGGCATCGGTCCTCCTCCTACAATATAGTTTGCAAAGACCAAGCAATGGTCTTTGTCATGCCCCTGACCTCTACATTTCAGGCACCATACCTCTTCGCGTACCTCTGGTCGAACTGTTCTATCCTACTGCAAACTTTGCATTTCAAGGAAAATATTTTGCAACTGCGCACGGATCTGCTGAATCCCCAAATTTAGATCTTTCATCGGTGTTTCATGTAGTCTCATTGCAATCTCCAAGGCCTCTGCCTAAGTTGTAATCTTCTGTTGTGACAACGCAACCCTTACGTGTGGTAGGAGAGAAGCCACGAACAACTCGCAGTGTTGTCCATCTGTTAAGTTCATATTAGATTCATGGATTTTACATTTAAAACTCTGATCCAATTCCCAAGGTGTCTCACCTAGTTTCATCGCGATTTGCTTGAACCCCACAATCAACTGTGCCTCGGATTTAGGCCTACTAAATTCTTTATTCAACGCGGTTTGGATGTCTGCCGCTCTAGCATTTGGGTTATCATTAGAGTACTTAATGTACAAGGTTAGCGCGCGATCCTGTAGAGCACTAACGAGTGTTGCCTTCTTCATGTGATCATATATAATGCCCTGAGCTTCCCATACATCTTTCACAATGAACCAAAACTGGTCCAAGTCCTCATTTCCCAAGCCTTTAAACAAAGGAAGCTTCACTGAATTTGCCATGCTAAACTGCAGTGGAGGTATTGGTGGTATGGGTGAAGCCGCAGGTGATGGTGGTGAATTTGGAGCTATTGTAGATGGAGATGGCAGTCGCGGGAATCCTTGCCTTATTAACTAGATTGCACTTCATCAAGAAGCCTGCACTACTCCCTCTTCACCACCTAGTGGAGGTGAAATGAATGGACTATATTTAGGACCCCTTATTCCTTCATTCCTATAAGTCTTTCCACTTCGCGTAGCTCTGAACATCAAAGTAGCTGCATAACCCATTTTTTGCATAATAACATCTTAATTAAGGTATTCAAAGACTTTAAGTACTTACCTCGCAGACCTTTGAAAAATCATCGCTCCGCTTCACTGTAGCTAACTGACGTATCGACTGCGAATCCACTCACAAATCCTCTTATGATGCGATTGAGCCAATGATCGACAGCGCAGGTGACCTTATCCTCAGAGGCTTCTAGTATCTATACTAAGTCAGGGGTTCAGACAATAGGATCGTCAAGTTTCCACCTTCCTTGGCTATCCGCTAGCCTCGTGATCCACTCATATAGCTCAACTGGAAAGGAAGAGAAAAATATCTCTTGAATCTCTATATACAGGTACTCGTCTAGCCACTGTTCCTTTTTTAGTCGTGGATTTTCATTCTCTTGCACTGCGAATTCTTGGATATTACTATCCAACCAGTCTCCGATCTCTTTCTTAGTTGGATTCCAGTGATACAACATCACACATCTCTTATGCAGATTTTGGTCCTGGCAACAAAACCATTTTTTGGCTACGTGGGGCCTAACCCAGGTTCAACGTTAGTTAGCCAAAAAAATCCCTACACTATTGGCCCTTTTGGCATCAGCCTGCAGAGCGCAGATCGAAGTCTCACCTCTATTAGTATGGGGGGATGCTAGAACCAAGTTTCCGCACCCTGAGATGGTCGTGATGTCGGTTTATTCCCTTTGTTCCTGCTTTCGTGCATGTCGTTAAGCTCTAGGGCTCTGTCAATCTAGCCCTTTATTCCAACCTTTAGTATCTCTGCGAAGGAGTATGATTAACCTTCGCGTAGCCCCAACCTGCTGTTTAGGTACTTTCGCACTGCTGTGATGACGTATTGAATAGGTTTCCAAGTTATCTTAAGTGTTTTACTTAGCTTACTAAACAATCATAGTTAGCACCGCGTAATCTAATATTCTTGCTTGTGTTCATTTACCCAATATAATCACATATATTCGCGCATTACATAAACATTATAAATTAAACCTGAAACACAATATAACTAGATGCATTAACAGGAAACAAAGACATAGATTCTGTAGAATGCTTCTATTTATTAATACCTTCAGATGATTACAGACTCTATCTGCCCTGCACACACAGTTGCAGGTGTCCGCGCACTCAGCTACAGACTTCCACCCTAGGCCTCTATGCACTTAGCTACAGAGCCTCTACCTACGCTAAGACCTGAAACTTGGACTTCTCTACCAAGACTTCAAGCCTTGTCTTCTACTACCAAAACCCTATGACTACTTCGAGCTTACTTAGCTCTTTTTATACAATCCCATGGTCCGCAGACCATGGGTAGATCTTTACAGCTGACTTTATACTTTACAAAATAAGGGCAAACAACCCTTTATGACTCATGACACCTTTGCGCTATACGACCACAAATTGTGGAGACTTTACAACTTTATTACAAAATTTGACCCAAAACATGGGCTTTTAGCCCCAAAACTGTCCTTGGGGGATCCCGATCCCAACAAATACAATACATCCATGGTTGTAAAGAGATCAATTACATATTATTCTTAAAAGAGAACCAATCCACTATAATTTTCGAGTCTCCCACCAACTATAAATTAGAGATCTACTTGAAATGAGCAAAGAATGAAATACACCATAAAGCCAAAAGCTCACCCCGAGTATTGGTCCCTTGCCCATAGTTCAACTTTAAGCTATAAATTCCCAACACTGGACATTTTAGAACAACATCAACACCACATCTAAATCCCCCTTCCTAAGCTGCACCATAAAAAAACAAATTGTTGTATGACTCTCCAATAATAGAGGACAAGCTATTATCAGAACCATATTACTTTTTTCTTTATCAATCTCCCCCATATCCTACAATACCTGTTGGAAAACCTTGCCAATAAATAGTTGGTGACCTTCAAAGATAATTAAATTTTGACAGCTCCAAAATTCCCAACTGATGAAGCATATAATTTCTTTCCAATCAGTCATCGCCTTAATTCAATTTTGAAAACATACATGAAATTGATTAATTCCCCATACCTCTTGAATCTGAAATAAAAATTAAAAGAGATCTCCATGCTTCTTTAGCAATGGGACTATTATCACCCTATAATTTGAAGGTTGTAGGACAAATCACAAGAATGTAACATCAAACCAACTTCAAGATGGGAATCTACCCCTTCCAATCCCAGAGAGGGCTCTCTCTGTAAAATTTATCTTTGTTGCTTGAAAATCTTAGACTAGTTATGATTGTGCTTGGGGTTTGGGTTTTTATTTGGGTTTTGGAAGACTGATTGTATTCAATCTAAGTAGCAACTATTGGGCAATGGAGTCAAAAGGTAAACTAGATGGTTGCATCAATTTTTCACAGAGTAAACTCAGGGCAAGTTAGGAATATTTACTAGAGCTTTCAGAATAATAAGTGGATGATGGCAGAAAAATTAAAACCTTCAGCAAAACTAAAGAGAATTAAGAATTCTTTAGTGTGGCATTCAGTGAATCAGGCAGAACTAAAGAGCAGTCAAGAATTCGTTAGTGTGGCCTTCAGTAGAAAACATATAGGTTGCAAAAGCACCCAGAATAAGGTACTCAAAGAATTTAGATGATTACAGTGAAGAGATGATAGTGAAACACTTTAACATAAGAAAAACTTCACTAGTATTTAAGCCACAAGAATCCTATGAATGGTCAGCTTAGTATTGATGCTCCAGTGCTTAAAAAAAAACTTACAATGCTCCAAGGACTAACTAATGTTTTTGATCTCAAACAATCCCCCTCTAATACTTCAAAAGCAGAAGTATTTATAAAAAATTTACAAACTATTTACAATAAATGTTGTCTCTAACAGACATGACATTTTTAGACTATAGATGAATGAAAAGCTCTAACTATTGCAGATTAATAATTTTGGTGGAATGTGTTGTGAAAATTTTGTTGTTGTGGAAGTGGGAGTAGGTAGGATGTGGACCCAAATTTGTGGATGTGTTGGCAGATGAACTAGCAGATGTAGATGTATCTCTCTTTTCCTTAGTAATTCCCTCAAGTGCTTGTTAATCCTGACTTGATAATCTAAGACTTCCCTCACTGATGGCTGATCCTATGACTCCTCTGTTATTTTATCATCCATTAGTGTGACAAAGTATTTTGGAATGGAGTTGTCTATAATGCGACTTTTTGGAGATTCCGGTGACGGAATCCGGCGGAAGAAATGAGGTTAAATCTTGATTTTTAGCAGTTAAAATGGTTTTATAACTGCATATTTGGATTCAGCGCCCTGAAAAACCCCTGGGAGCCATTGATTGTGCAGAAACTAGCTATCAAACATGGGATTCCAATGAATTGCTGCCGGATTTTGACCAGAAAAATCTGCCGGAAAGACTTTCAAAAAGTCGCGTTTGTTAGCCTCCTGCTCATAGCAGGTATTCACCTTTCGTGATCGACATATGTACAGGCCAAATATGTCATGCTTTGCCTACAGCAATGTTCCATATTTGAAATTTGCCACTGTGGCAAAAAGGTAAAAATTCAGGTTTAGGATCTGTATTTACAACATCTGAGTTGCTTGATCTTGTGGAGAATGTAGGGTCCATCAATGATCTATCAGGAAAAGCCAGACTGTTTCTTGTTCTGCCAGTTGCAATTGTGGATGCTTTCATCGTTATTTGGATTTTTACTTCTTTGTCTAAAAACAGTGGAGAAACTTCAGGCAAGGAGGTCGCTTGCTAAGCTAGACATTTATAGGAAAGTCACTAATGCATTGGCAGTTGATGTATTTGTTTCTGTGGCATGGATTGGATATGAGCAAATGACTATGCGACCAGCTTGGGAGCTGCTGCAACATGGATCCTGTGAATATTCAAACGTGGGTGCTGCCAAGATTTCCAGTACCTTTTACCATCTGAAAGACCAAGGATCAATGAACTTATTGAAGATTCCATTTTGGAAGTAGAGAATAGCCCTGTTTCACTTACAAATAAAGAAGAAATGTTTTCTGGGCCTGAATTTTTACTTCTGATAAAACTATATGGATGGTGAGAAAGATGAAGATTGTCAGCGATTAAGCAGTGCACAGGCACTAGAAAAAGAGATGTTGAATTTTGATAATTCTCAAGCTATTGTGAATAGTGCTGTGACCGAAGGTGAAACTGCAAATTTACAAAGAGAATTTGATGCTGCTAGAGAGAGTTTCCAAAACATTCCTACAGCACTGCGTATGATGCCTAAAATGGACCCATGTGGTGTATATGCAAATGGCAACCTAAGATTGGATCAACTTGAAGTATATGGATTTGATTATGATTATACATTAATTCATTACAGTGGCAACTTACAAACATTAATCTATGATCTTGCAAAGGAGCATATTGTCAAAGAGCACAGATATCCCGAAAGCTGCTTACAGTTTCAGTATGATCCTGAGTTCCCTATAAGAGGGCTATTTTATGACAAAAAGAATGGATGTTTATTGAAGTTGGACTTTTTCCACAATATCGAACCTGATGGATGCTACTATGGGCACCGTAAGATGAGCAGGGAAGAACTTGAACGCATTTATGGAAGCAGGCATATAAGCAGAGATTATGTTTCGAATCTTGTTGGGCTTATGGACTTGTTTTGCTTTAAGTGAGGCATGCCTTATGTCAGACATTGTTCAGCATTTTGTTGATGCAAGGTTGGACTTTGATGCATGTTATGTTCTTGAGGATGTGAAGCGTGCAATTGGGTACGTTCATCAAAGTGGGCTTGTTCATAGAACAATTCTTGCAGGGCCAGATAAATATTTGGTGAAGAAAGCTGCAGTGTTGAAATTCTTGAGGACACTAAGAGAAAGGGGGAAGAAACTCTTTTTATTGACAAATTCACCATTCTATTTTGTAGATAGAGGGATGCGCTATATGTTCCAGGATTTTGGACTTAATGGGGATTCATGGCTTGACTTGTTTGAAGTGGTGATTGCTCTTTCTGACAAACCAAATTTCTACACTTCAGATCGGCCTTTCAGGCGCTATGACATGGAGAAGGATATTGTAACATTTTCAAAAGTCAATGCATTCCAACCTCATATAGTTTATTATCATGGATGCTTGAAGTCCTTCTTAGAAATTACAAAATGGAAAGGATCTGAGTTTAAACTGTGCAGTACTTTCCCTTCAATCGGACGGTGGAGAGAGATGCACCTTGATCGGACGCATATCGGGCGGGGTGAGCTGACCCATCGTTACCTTCCGATGGATGTCAGGTGCTTACGTCATGGGTATGTCATGGGTGGACAGATGTCAGCATCGGACCACCATGTCCGGAAACCACTTCAGCCCGAAAGGTGGTGCGATATCTTCCTGCCGATTTAGATTTGCCGCTGGGTGGTTTTCTCCGAGCGTTGACTGCTGACCGCGCGCACGGTGAAATTATAATTTCAACAAAAGGCTGGATGGCGAACTGCTGCTATAATCAAGGAACTTGAAAAGGAAAATGGTACAGTGGTTGGACTTGGGAGGATCTATGAAATCAGAATAGCACAGCTGTACCCCTTTGTTCACTTCAGTTAGTTTCATCATATGGCTGATGAACCTCAATGCCTCATGTCTGAGAAGATGCCTGGATTAAGAGGGAACTGATCACAATGGCTTGTTACACAAATCAGTGGTTCGTCTTAAATGGCTTGCTATATCAGGCAATCAGTCACATGACTTGCTGTGCACTGTGATCACTCTCTCAGAACTGTGATTTGACCTATAAAATGGTATCGACATCATTCACATGGCTCACATATATAACTCGTTGTTAAAGAGAGTAGTATACAATGGTCTGCATTCATTGGCACCTAATATGAGCCCAGTCGAAATCATAAGTATGATTCTGGTATCACTCTGTGGGACATATATCCGAGCATCAAAAAGTGACGATCTGAGGACTTCTGTAGCAAGAGACAAGACCGAGAGTTTGATATGTTTGTGTCTCCAAGTAACATGTTTGTCAATCTTGTAGCCAGAGGACCACTGCATGTAGTGTCTAAGTTTACTATTGATGAAGTTTCAGTTACCATGTGTGCCATCTGAAGTTGCATATTCCGAAATTACAGTTGATTGTCTAGGAATGTTAAGAAGTCTATTGTATGCTGAGGTTGTGTAGAGCCCTACTTTGATGTATCATCTATGGACCTCTGTTATGACATACATCCAAGGAGGCAACGTTCTTATGGAAGAATGTTATGACAATTAATTCGGGCTTACTAGGGCAATTGATCAAGATTTTGATGGAGAATTCGAGCCTCCGTAGACAAGAAGTTTCTTATTGTTAATTAAGTCACAGTCATCTGAAGTGACTTTTCAAAGTTCCAGTTACAAATATAGCCATCAACCGTGACAAGTTACAGTCACCATCTGTATGTCATCCGAAATTGCAATATAAGTTGCCAAGCCTGTCAAGTATGTCGAGCCTCTTGCTTTGATACATTACAGTTGGGAGATCTTATTGATATTACTGTAGTTGTAATGAATCAAGACCTTCAGTGGATCTACACCAAGTGACCAAAGCTATATGATGTAAGATTTTGGTTGAGCTCCAGTAAATGACTAGTTCGAGACTTCAGATTGGACCGTGCGGATACATAATGCAGGATGCAGGTCTGATGATCATGTGATGGCTGGACAGAGAGTGATAACTTTACTCAAGTCAGGCTTGCAAAGAGCTAATGAAATACAGAAGCAGAATGAACAGAAACAATTGAAACTGATTGAATTGCATAAGAAGCAAAACAGGGAGTTGTCCATACAAGTGCATCAACAAAGGAAAGTACTGGCAGATAGGCAGAAAAGGAATTGGATATACAACGTCTCAAAGCACATATCGAGACACTCAAAGAAGTGAGAGATGGCAGCAATTCAGATCACATCAGGAAGATAGAAACTTTAGAGAGTGAACTGCAAGAGAAGAATGAAATAGAAAGTCTGCAGGACATGAACCAGCAGTTGATGTGTAAGGAACGTGAAGTCAATGATGAACTTCAGTTGGCAAGAAAAGCAGCTATTGAGATATTGAATGAAGGTGTCCCTGCGAATAGCCAAATCATTGTAAAGAGGATGGGCGATCTTGATCCAGAAGCATGGAGAGGGGCATGTCAGAGAAAGTTCGCTTCTAAATTGGCAAACTAAGTATGCGGAGATGCACTCTTTATGGGAAGATTATTTAAGGGACCCTTCATGGTATCCGTTTAAGGTCGTACCAGTGCTTGGAGATACAGAAAAACACGAGCTTGTCGTGAATGAGGATGATGAGAAGTTGAGAGACCTCCGTATTTGTGGGTAGTTCTTCTTACACACTCGGAACCAGATCCAGGTTGCTGTCGTTGAAGAATTAGTATAAGTTCAATGGCGTTTATGAAGATAAGCTTTTACTGGTTCGTTATTTGTTGGTTTGGAAGATCCATTGCGGCAGCAGAGAATGGTCAAAAGAAGTCGGATTATCCGCCTGCTTTGTTCGTCTTGGGACTCATTGGCAGATGCTGGCAATAACAATTTCATTCCCAAATGTGCTGCTCGTGCAGACTTCCCTCCTTATGGCATGTCCTTCTTCGGTCATCCCACTGGCCGCTTCACAAATGGCCGCACCGTTATTGATTTCATAGCAACAAACTTGGGGTTGCCATTCCCTTCACCATATTTTGACCCACAAGCAAATTTCTCTACTGGGATTAATTTTGCCTCTGGAGGGAGCGGATTGCTGGATTCAACAGGCCAAGATTTGAATATTATTTCATTGAGCCATCAAATATGGCAATTCACACACTTTGCTTCAACTTTAGTGAAAAAGAATGGCGGAATTGCAGTTGAATCTTACCTGTCCAAGTCCTTATACTGTATTTCCATTGGTGGCAACGACATTAGGAACGGGGAAAGAGGTGTGTGACACTGTGATTGTAGCTTTGAAAGAATTAAATGAACACAATGCAAGCGGAAGATATCCAATACCAGAGGCGTGGAATAAAGCGGAGAACAGAAGGACAGCCAGCCACCGCCACAATCTAAAAAGGGAAAAAATAAATCGGAACCGCCTAAAGGATTCCTGGGCAGTTATTACACAGTTATCACCAAATAGCCAGCGCATCATAAGAAGTGACCCATACTTAACTTCATTTTAATACTGCTGCCTCCAGCGCCGCTTAGATATTTCTTGCATTTATTTCAGTACAGTTTAGGGTAGAAGTTGTGTCTCCATCAGATCGATCTGAGATCTGCTTGTAATAGATATTTTGCCTATTTAAACAACGTTGTTCGTTGTTCAAAGTGTGAGATGTTTTGATCGTTAAACTCATTTGAGGTTTGCTGTGTACGCTCCAAGAAATTCAATGAACAGAGCTTGCTGGAACATGTGTGTTTGGACTGTTTAAATGTGTATTTGATGGCTGAAGAACAAGATTGCAGAACTCTCGTGTTTCCTCATGGACTAATAAGTTTTCTCATCTCTTTCTACAGTTGCTATGTTTTCTATACCGTATTTGTGTCATGATCTAAACTTGCAGGGAAAAAGAATAGTTCAGATGTCACTTAGCTGTGCTCTG
>APFE031711492.1:35296-67954 GCA_000404065.3 Pinus taeda
TTTAGGCAGCCCGGGCGATCTTTTATTTTCTTTAATAACTTTTGGCATATGTGATCATCTTGTCCTGCTTGCTAACCTTTATTTGCTGCAATTTACATTCAGCAATGTTCTTTTCAAATCGTTATTTGTTTATTTCTTTTTCTGCTAAATTAGGTGTCATACTACTTAATAATTTTATGATTTCTTTTTGTGGTCAATGACTATATCAGCAGGAGATCAGAAGATCACTAACGATGGTGTGATTTAAGTGTCACATTACTTACTCATAGTTGTTTTCCATAAAGTAGATTGAGCTGAATGGTAAAGAACTAAAGGAGTCTAAGTAGTGTGATTAATTTCTTTTTATATTTAGTTATCATATTGCTTGTTATGTTCATAATTACTTCCCCAAGGTAGATTGAGCTAAGGGGTAAAGGATTTGAAGAATCCAATTAGTGTGATTAGTTTCCTTATGCAATTTATTTTCTCTAACAGTTAAATATCATATTGCTTGTTATGCTCATGATTACTTCCCCAAGGTAGATTGAGCCAAGGGGCATATGATTCAAAAAGCTCAAATAGTGTGAGTTAGCTGCTTTACTTTAGTTTGAGTTGTTTTCCAAGTTTTTTTGCTTTCTTTTCATTTTCAGCAGCAAGGATACTAGGCCATTGTCATTAGTTCGCTTTTTGATTGGTTTCATTTCAGTGATTGTAAAGCTTTCTTTTGAGCATTTTTCAAGCATAGAAATCATAACCATTCACACTCCACACACTTCACACTTCACTTTCATCACCACACATTAAGAAAAGAATAAAATCCAAAAACAAACTAAAAAGCTGAAAATGACAAAAACCTAAGAAAATGGTTATCTAAGTACATATAGTACACCTCACTTCGTCAGTTTACGAACCCCGGGTTGACAATATAAATAGCAATTTAGATCACACTAAATTGACCAAACAAGCAGGTATTTGGCTTATGCTGGGGTAATATTTAGATGAATTAACGAGGAAAGTGGGTGATAAAGCAAGAATCTAAGTAAAGGGTGACGAAAAATGGAGAGGAAGTGGTGCAAGTCAGCAAGCCAAAAGCTTCATCATGAGAGCCACATATAATATCGGAATCATCAGATTTCCTATAATTATAGGACCCTAACATTAGCTCCAACTTGGGGATGGCAGTCTCCTTAGAGGTGCCAAGAACCGCAGATCTCTGAGTTTATAGATCACCTCCTTCTCCATTGGGTTGTTCTCAAATCTACAACCTATTCTACCAACTCTCAAACTGAAAACAAAACCACTCTGCATACTGAACATTGAACTACACACTTAACTGAAAGTTGAGAAGAAAACTGAATTTGAAACTAAAAAAAAGCTCAGAGTCCTGAGCTTATTTGCGCCCTGCTACCTACCCTATATTGTTGAAAATCAGGGTGACTTAAATAATATAGAAATGCCAATGAAGCCAGTCAAGCAGCTGCAGAAACAAATGGGCTACTTGATTGATTGTTAGTAAACTCATAAGTATAATTTGATAATGTGTCCACACAATCAAAGATATGATATATAGTGGCAACTACTGATGTATTTGGTCCTTATAGAGAAAACATGTTTGAAAACATGAGTTGAAAAGAACCTCCATGTAATCTGCTATATGATCAACAAAAGCATAATGTATGATATTTGCTTCTAGGCCTTCAATGACTAATTGATCAGTTGTATCCTCAATATTAAATCCTGAAACTACTTCTTCAGTCTTGTACTTGAAAGCATAATCATCCTCAATCTACCAGTCAAAAGGTAGTACAATTTCCTCTTGCTTTGGAGAAGGAATATTTTCCAAGAATTCTTTAGGATCTCGGAAAGTATATGACTGAATTTGAGAATGCAAAGGTTTAATGTCGTTTTCATATTTTTCAGCAACTAACTCAAGAACACACATTTTAACTTCAGGAGAAAATTTTCTTGATTTGAAAATGAGAAACACAGCTCTTAAAAAATCTTCATCAAGCTGAAATTCAGATAACCCCTCCTTGAATTCATTTAATTTTCATGAAATGAAAGGTTTGCCACAAACATTGTCATCCTGTATCACCATTAATACTTTGGAATATGGATTATTTGGTTATGGAATCGCTCTGAACTTTGAAGCTCTGGATCTTGAACAATGGAGTTGCCAGGTGAAAGGTACAACCTTTTGGTGTCAATCGTTGTTCACCATCAACAATCAGATCTGAACTTTGATGCACTTTTCTGAGGAAGATAAAACATTATGTTCCCCAGTATGGTTGCCACTATGTTATCACCCAGTAATTTGAAGGTTGTAGGACAAATCACAAGAATGTGACATCAAACCAACTTCGGGATGGGAATCTATCCCTTCCAATCCCATAGAGGGCTCTTTGTGTAAAATTTATCTTTGTTGCTTGAAAATCTTAGACTAGTTATGATTGTACTTGGGTTTTGGGTTTTGATTTGGGTTTTGGAAAACTGATAGTATTCAATTTAATTAGAATCTATTGGGCAATGGAGTCAAAAGGTAAACTAGATGGTTGCATCAATTTTTCACAAAGTAAACTCAGGGAAAGTTAAGAATATTAACTGGATATTTCAGAATAATAAGTGGATGATGGCAGAACAATGAAAACCTTCACCAGAACTAAAGAGCAACTAAGAATTCTTTAGTGTGGAATTTAGTCAATCAGGAAAAACTAAAGAGCGGTCAAGAATTATTTAGTGTGGCCTTCAGCAAAAAACATACAGATTGCAAAAGTAGGAAGAATAAGGTACTCAAAAGTAAATCCTATTCATTACATTTTTTGTTTCGCAATTGGAATTTAGATGATTACAGTGAAGAGATGACAGTGAAACACTTTAACATAAGAAAAACATCACCAGTATTTAAGCCACAAGAATCCTATCAATGGTCTGCTTAGTATTAATGCCCCATTGCTTAAAAAAAACTTACAATGCTCCAACAACATCTCAAACAACCCGCCTCTAACACTTCAAAAGCAGAAGTATTTATACAAAATTTACAAACTGTTTACAATAAATGTTGTCTCTAACAAACATGACATTTTTAGACTATAGATGAATGAAAAGCTCTAACTGTTGTAGATTAATAGTTCTGGTGGAATGTGTTGTGCAAATGTTGTTTTTGTGGAAGTGGGCGCAGGTAGGATGTGCACCCAAATTGTGGTTGTGCTGGAAAATGAACTAGTAGAGGCGGATGTATCTCTCTTTTTATTAGTAATTCACTCAACTACTTGTTGATCCTCTGACTTGATAATCTGAGACTTCCCTCACTAATGGTTGATCCTGTGACTACCCTGCTGTTTTATCATCCATTAATGTCACATATTTTGGAAAATATATAATAATATATATATTTGAATAATATTTCCAAAATATTTAAATGAAATTTATAATCAAGTTTCTACAAAACCATGTGTTGTTTCCAATCCGTGGTTTTGTTTTCTCTTTCCATGAATTCACAAAACCATGTGTAGTTTTGTTCCTATTACTCCTTCCTCTATAAATTCATTTTATCTGTATGTAAATTCCTTTTACCCTTGTAGAATACCTGGATGGTTTTGCAAAACCATGTGTTGATTTGTATGATTCGTTGGCTTGTTGGGGCCTGACCCAGGTTTTAGAAGTGTATTAGTTGAACAAATCCCGTGCTACTGGCCCTTTCGATAATAGTCCGTGAAGCGCGGACTGAAGTCTCACCCGAGGTAGTATGGGACGGTGCTAGAACCAGTTTTATGCACCCTTGGGATGTTTGGATGTGATTTGGAGGATCGCAAACCGTAGGCGGCCTCGCGCCACGTTGTACTGCTATCAGGCTTTCGCGTAGGTCCGCACAAACACCCTTTCTTAAAATTTATTACAGATCTAATCTTTTTATTACAGTCTTTAAGCAAACATTTAACTTTAAAACCCCGTGCATGCAATTATACCAGATAATGCATACATCCAGAACATAAACAATAGATAGATCCACAAGAAAACACACAATGGTTCAGAAATTCTTATCTTTATTGACCTTCACTTCAGTATAACCAGATCTACCCTGTGCACTCAGCTACAGGGGTTCACGCACACAGCTATGGACTCTACCAGGCCTCTGCACACACAGCTGTAAAGCCTCTATCTCTCTACCAACACCCTCGACTCGGACTTATAGACTCTCAAAGACTTCTTTTTTCATAAACCCATTACATTCTAGATCAAAAGTACATATTCCATAAATGACTTCTACCCATAGAGCCTTGCTCTATTTTACATTATTTTTGGGCGGACAACCCTTTGAATTGATTCATTACAATTCGCGTTCCATGCATCTCATGGAGTCTTTACCATACATTTACCCAAAATTGCAGGCTTTGAGCCCCAAAACCATTATGCGGGGCCTCCGCTACCCAACAGGTCCCCAACACAATCATCATGACTCATCCAGAGTCACTCAGCTGGTGCGACAATCTTCACGCGGAGGTCAGTCAATAACTTTTGTGCTTCAATTGTACTTGCAGCAAACTCTTCCACCATCCATTGTACCTATTCTGCATAGGCCACCGACACATCAGTATCTATTTCAGCTACTTCACCGGGTGCATATTCTGCCTGCATGTATGCCACCTTATGCTCGATGGTGGTGGAAACCATGAATGCCTCATCAAGCCATGGTTGGAGACGTTCTTTAATCATTGCTTCCTTTTGTCAGGCAGCGTCAGCTTGTATCTTCAAGGCCTGGGCCTCCCTCATCTTGGCCAAGCACTGCATAATAGCAACTGTCTGCGCAGTCCCTCTGACATTATCATAGGCTTGTTGGAGCTCCCTTGCCTCTGTTTCCAATCGCTGTAAGGTTGGGTCTTCCTAGAGTGAAGTGAGTGTAATAAGTGACTGATCCAACAAGTCGGCACACTCCTTCATGGCCCGTGTGATTGTTTCCAGCCCGGATTGAATGATGCCTCTATGCCACTCGGTGACCTTCGGTGGTGGCAAAAGCTGTACTTGCAGTTTCAACTCTGCAATCTGTAAGTTGAGGACCAACTGAACCCTCGTGGCTTCTTCCTTGGCTTCGCAGAACCCACTAGCCAACTTATGGACTCGTATGTTGACAGGAAACTCGGTCGCAATCTCCAGCTCAAGGGCATGAGCACATGCTTCCCCTACAACTTGTTGCAACTGTCGATTTTGTGCTACCGCTTCGTCTTGTTGGAGGCTCAATTGTTCTATATTAATTCGCTACTCACTGAGTACTTGTACTGCACATCTTTCCCTAGCCTGGAGCTCCATTATTGCGCTGTCCTAGAGTTGGTACAAGCTTTCGCGAGGGAGGGCAGTCAAATTTAATCCAAGTCCCTCAAGTTGGCCCACCACAGTTCTGTCTACCGCATTTTCGGTTGTCACTGCTCTTGTCGAGAGTGGGATAGTATTAGCCAATTTGGCCTGTAGCAACTGCTCAGTGGCTTACAAACCCAAAGCTCCATGGGTAGCAATGGTTCCTAGTTGCGAGGCCCGTATCCCAAGTTCCTGTAGTTGTGCATGGAGTGCCCCCAACACAGTCTATTTCTCTGACATGGCTTCATCGAACACCTCCCGGGTGACTTCACAAACTATATCCCCTATGTCACCGAGATCGCCCTCAGTCAATGTAATAAGTTCCCCGTCCCATTTAGATGCCTTGGCCTTTTTCCACAATTTTGTTCATTCTGTCGGTCGTGGTCGTTTTAAGGGCGACCTCGTGGTGGTTGGCGTTGTACCTTCCATTTCTGTATCCGTGGACGGCTTTATCGCCACCTTCGGACTACTTCCATCCTTTGTCGTCATAGCCCCTCCTACTGGCGCCTTGCCTATCGAAGTTTGCACCACCTCTCGGGCCACCCGTACTTCCGCAACGTGCTTTTCGTTCCGCTTTTGCTATGTTGCGTGCTTAGCTTCAGCCTTCTATTTTTGGCTAGTGACCTCATCGCGCCCCACTGCATCTAGTCCGCGCCACTTCGATGGCTAGGTATCCAATACCACATAGATAGCTTCATCAATGGCAATGAAAGGAAGTGTGGTCCACGTCTCTTCGGGGTCCTTGCACGCCCGAATGTAGACAAAGTGCCTATTGGCCTTAAACTCAGCTACATTCTTTACATTGTCATATATCTCGATGGACAAACAGGGTTGCTGGTTGATCCATTGGCAAACGTTGGCTTCCATTAGTATCCAAAAAATCTTGCTGTCCTGGATTCTGGCAGCGTCCTTGGTCACCCAGAGTGACGCATATTTGGCTGCTTCTAGCCAATCCTGGTCCAAGGAGGGAAACTGGATATCTTCGGGTAATTCACTTGTAACCATGACGATGGAAAACAGAAACCACGCATAGTGGAAGGTCTTTCCCTCCTCTTGGACCTCCCTACAATTGGTCAAGAATTCATCACAGAGGAACATCACCCAATTGAACCGTTCCCCTGTTGCACATTGCAGCTAGCGCGATGACTATTGCTGGAACCTCGTTATTGTGACATTTCTGCATCACTTTCCTTGCCAGTAATGCAGACCGCTTTGTCTGGAATACTGTCAATATCATACCCTCACTACCCTTTCTCCTGCTTGTATTTCTTTTTCAGGGTTTCTGTCATCGTCACATCGCCACTCTTATCAACGATTTCCATGCGATCTCTTCGTTCACACGGAAGCTGTGAGATCCTATGAATGAGTTCTGTTGTGATGTGGATGGGTTTGTCTATCCATAAGTATCCATCGTGTACCAGACAAATCAGCTATCTAATGACCAGTATTGTAATGGGGGGCGGGAGAAAGTGGGGAATGGACAGGAGACAAAGTAACCCAGCTTCCTCCACCTTTCACAACCATTCCTTCAGCTGAAGTGTTGTAACCATCCCTTCCACGCTTTGCTCCATCAGTTCGCTAGTCGCCAAGTGAGGAAACTTCTCTATATCTACAAGGTCCTAGTCCTGCAATTTCATCGTTGATATGCGGCCTGTCATCGTGCCTTCGAGCGAAACCCCTTTTGAGAGAGACGGGGTGATGAGTATGTTGTCTACAGCATTGAGACCATTAGGTACCTTGGCCTTCCCTTCCCTGGGAGGCACATACTTAGGGTGTCTTACTGGCTGGAGGTCTTCTTCCCTTTCTTCTTCAGCTTCTATTTCTTCAATATAGGTCAGAGGATCCTCAACCTCTTCATTGCTCTCAATTGTAAGAGTTTTTCCTTTTTCCTCCATCGATAATTTACCGAATTGTGGATTTCACGGAGACATCCAGACCAGTCCTACTACCTAAGGGTTATTCTTAGTCTGCAGTGTCCTGGGGGATTTAGGGATTTCAATGGTATCATCCATTGACGTAGATAGCGACTTAAGTAGAGACGCCTGTAATACCTTCGACAGGTCTTTAAACCATGAATTGCCTTTCAAGGCTGTTTCATCCATCCTGTGCCGCTCTTTTTTAACCTTGACCAATTTACTATGCAAGGGTTCAAATAGTGTGGGGTAATCAGCCACCAGTGATTTATATACCCTTTCAATTTCAAATTCAGCCATTCCCCTTGTTCGTGGCTTATTAATGCGATTTTGGCAGCAACTCAATCCAATCCTGTCTTAATGGCCCACCGCCCACTCCTTGGTGTCTTAAATGGGACATCTTGTCATGAATAGTAGATGCAACGGCCATTGTCCAGTCAGCCCATGCGGCAGCATAGTTCCTAGTACGCAGATGCGTCTTATGCTTTTCACTAGTCCCACGCGTCATGTCCGAAGCACACAACCTTTCTACAGACTGATTTATAGTTCCATGCCCTCTTCTAATTGCGTGGAGCACTAAGACTAGGCCTCCTACGGATAGTCAGGTGGTCGCACCCCTCATGTGAGCCTTCCTCTTCCCTGCTAGACAGGGTTGCGAGCACCCTTCATGTTCTGTTGAGTCTGGTAGTGCATTGTGGTCTGTGTCCCCTTATGCCCTAGGGTGCAGTCATAACCATGACAGCAGGGTCACGGCTTGTTCTAGTAGCGTAGGAGGGTCAGCCAAGTCTGGTCCCCTCAGTGGCTCTTTCGCGTGGCCCATTTGTGTGACTCCTAATTTTATTTTGTCAATTTCTTCACCCAACCTCAAACTTTTCCTCCTTAGCCTGGCCCCCGTTTCCTCTAGCTCACGAAGTCTCATGTTTCCATGCCGAATGGCTTCCCATAATTGTCAAATCCCTTCATCCAAGTCTTCTTGTTCAGGTCAAACTCTAGGGGCCGCAGTTGGGGAAATTCTCCTCGGTCCCTTGATTTCTACGTGTTTATTCACGGTTAGAGCTCCTTGTGCCCACCCTTCTTGGTTTATGGTTTTCTTAGCCCATTGAACCCTTGTTACGCATAGATGCCATTGGGTTGATTGTTGCACCGCATACCGTTGTGGCCTTCGTTATAGACGGGTACTCGAACTACTATATTGTGGCTGCCCTATTCGCCATGGAAGTCCTCCAACCCATAACCGCCCTCTACCTCCCTGCTCACTCCACCTCATCTTCCTATGTGCACACCATACTGGTGCGCGCGACACTTCTTCCGTCACACTATGCCGCTTCTACTCTATGATTGAAGTGCCAGGGTTGACGAACTGCTCCTTATTTGTTTCGCTGTTATCTGCTCGCCATTGTCTTACTTCAGTGATCACGTGTCACAATGATCTAATCATCATATTACAGTTGAGTGTTGTGACTTCATGTAATTGGTTCTGCCATTGTTCAGTCTCCTCATCTGAATCCGATGTGCAGGAACTATCGCGCTCCGATGAAAGTCTTCCATCCGCTGAGGGATTCACCTGATCCTGGTCTTGCGCTGTTATCTGGTAGATGCAGTCTAGTTCATCGTCACTATCCTCGTCGTGCACCAGATCGGTGTAGCACGCTCCTTCAGTTGGGTCCAATGGAACTATGACACGGAGTGACTTTCTTTCGAATGTCATTTTTCGTCTTTTTAAGTTGATGACCCCATTCATGTCCATGGCCCAATCTATTCCTAACAATGCAGGGTATGGATTACTATCATCAACAATTTCTATTACCTCAAAGTTGGTCTGCGTACTTACTCCTTCAATTTCCATTGTCACCCCTTGCAGTCATCCCATTAGTAAGATCTTTTGCTGATTGGCCGTCCGTAGTTGAATAGGAGACCACTGTAGTGCGGGCCTACCCATGCATTCCCATGTTTGCTTAGGCAACACATTCGTATCTGACCCTAGATCTAGAATAACTTGGTCCATCTTGTATTCACCAATTTGTGTCATCATTCGCATCTCCCGCCCGGTGTACAGGGCATCTTTCCCTAGTTTTCGGACAACGCGTGGTTCCCCTCATCCCACGCACCTAGTGATCAGCTCTTGCAGTCCTTTAATAGCTCTATTGTCACATAGCAACTTCATACATGTCTTTAAAAAGGTGGTAAGAATAGAGGGATCCATTCCCGACTCAATTGGATCCCTATTACCTGGAGTAGAGACTTCCGTGAAGCTCTTTTGAGCTTCTTTAGATGTCCCTTTCACCTATTCTATCTCCAAGTTAGGTTCCTTTGTAGGAGCATCGTGACCCTTCCCATCTTCTCCAGGTTGTTTCCTCGCATCTCCTCTGGTGGCAGCGTCGCTCCTTAGTACCATGTTTACATTGGGGTCCTCTTTGCGTGGTTCTGACCTCATCATCTAGACATTTTGAGTCAGAGTAGGCTGCAATACCCCCTTTTTGCGCATCTGAGCAATAAGCGTCGGACAGTCTACCATTTCATGGTCAAATTGCTCACAGTATGGACAAGATATCCTCGTTGGATTAGTACAGTCACCAGCATAGTGCCCCGGCCCTCCACAATTATAACAAATCAGTTGTCTACGCCCTCACCCAGGCCCCATTCCTCTTTCTTGTCCGCATCCTTGAAATCCCCTGCGTGGCCCTATGGCTGGGTCAAAACCTCGCGCTTCAGTCTATACTCGATAGGCTAGGGTCCTTTCCATCATTAGATCATAACTTCGACATGTCCGCTCATCGTGACCCACTGATCTACAAAAGTTGCAATACAACTGTTGTGGGGTCTGAGTATACTTCTGTAACAAGTGGCAGTTGTCTATTGCGTGCTTTCCACCTACTTGACAAATCGCACACCAAAGCGCGGGTGTCGTACTTGGCCCTGCTTGTACCTCTAGCCTTAATGGCATCGAGCCCCCTCCCGCTAGATAGTTCATGAAGATGGGGCAATGGTCCTTGTCGTGACCTTGACTTTTGCATTTAATGCACCCTACCTCTGTATGCGGCTCCAATCAGGGCGCCCTTTCTTGCTTCAAACTTTGCATTTCTAAGCACAGGTTTTGTAGTTGCGCATGGATTTACTTTACTCCCAACCCCAGATCCTATATTGGAGTTTCATGCAACCTCTTTCCTATCTCTAATTCTTTGGCTTGGGTTGAGATCTTTTGTTGTGATAGCGTCGTCCTCAGATGTGGTGTCAAATATGCCACAAACCACGTGCAGTGCTATGCATCCGTGAATGTCATGTTAGCCTCGTGGATTGTGCTTTTCAGTCTCTGATCCAGATCCCATGGGGTTTTTCCAGGTAACATTGCAATCTCATTGAACCCAATGATCGACTATGTCTCTAATTTTGGCCGACTAAATTCTCTATTCAATGCATCCTAGATCATTGCTATTCCCTCATTCGGGTGATCGCTCGAGTACTTTATATACCACGTCAACGTGTGATCCTGCAGCATGCTAACTAGAGTAGCCCTTTTGATGTTATCATCCGTTATGCCTTGGGCTTCCCACATAGCCTTTACCATAAACTAGAACTGACCTGGTTCCTCATTTCCTAAGCCTCTAAATACCAGCAACTTGACTACACTCGCCATCCCAACCTTCGGGGGTGGCAGAGGTGGTGTCGATGAAGATGGATTTGATGTAGGTGAAGTAGTTGATGGCGTGGACGGTGGTGGTATCAGTGTAATGCACTGCTTAATCAACCGGATTGTGCCTCTCGGAGAGAACCCTGCAAGTTCTTCCTCGCTTTCTCGCAAAATAGAAATCAAAGGACTATTCTCTAATGCTTCGCTTCCTCGGTAGCCTCTTCCACTCCGCGTTATGCCAGACATTAATGAATGTGATGATCTGATAATCACCCTAAGAGTGACATCAATTGAAGATTATTAAACAAAAGGTATTACAGACTCATGTGCTGGTGTGTGTGTGTTCTGTGTTATCGAAACAACGAATCGATCAGATTGCCAATACACAGAAAATAAGTGGAGAGATAGCAGAGAAATACAGTAAGCAACATAAAGACACAAACAATTTTTAACAAGGAGTTCGCCCTGTTCTCCAGGGTTACGTCTCCGGTCCAGCTTCAGTGGTGGCCTTGTTTTATTGTGTCTTTCAGCAGAGAAATTCCAATACAGGGACTCAATATGAGTTCTCCTGAAGCAGATTTTGCTTGGTAGCGTCGTTCTTGGATCCCCCAAGCCACTCAGAGTTCACAAACTCTTTTTCTTCCTACCAGCTCTGTGACCCTTGGTCTATAGTGGAAAGATCCAAAAGCGATGCTCAGTCCAGACATATTCCTCTATGGGAAGGCTTGAATCTTCAAGCTCTCTCGTGCTCGATGCTACCTGTGGTTAGCTTAGCCCTCTGTCTCCTCTACTTGGCTTTACTATTCTCTGTGTTTAGTCCTCCTCTCCAGGTTCACTATTCCCTATCTATTTTTTATCACTTGGACCCCTCTCAATGCGGGTTCCCAATCAACTCTCTCCCCTTTTCATTCAACTATCATTGTTCATAGCTTTAGCCATTCGATCCCTATGCCTCTTCGGTTCCTCTCCCACCTACATCGATTCTCCTTCTGTAGCTATGCTTGGAGTTTCCTATTCGTCGTCAGCATGAACACCCAGGGAGAGGCCACGTGTCCCCATTTAACTGGTGCTAGCATGATTCGTTAGTTCGTTTCTTCAGTTACGTTGTGGATGCATTCTTCCTCCACCATGGCGGTCAAATGGAATCCAAATCCCTTTAGGACACAGCTCAATTCCCTGCTGATTCTGCTTCTTTCCATCAGGCGCAATCTCAGCCGTTCGATCTAGGCTCCTCAAGATCCGACATCATATGCATGTCGAGCGCGGTTGACTTGCTCGACCGATAGCATGCAATCAACGGTGGTTTTCTCTCACCTCCGCTGCCACTTGTCGATCGGTGTATGGAATCGCTCCGCTCCTATCCAAAACCTCTTGCCATTCAAGGGCATCCTGATCAAAACTGTCGATTTCCAAAGCGTGGGTCCCGCCTTCATACTTTAGCGCTTTTACCTTTTCCACCTGCAGTCCTCCGGTTCCCCCCACATGACTGGGTGCTCGGGCTTTCCCACTTTGGCCCTGTTCGCCCAGCGTTAGCGCGATCGCATCGAAAATCACCTCCTTGTCCCGATCCAAGGCTCCCAGGGGCTACTTTGACCTCCCATGCAGTCTCTATGGGCCTCGGTCAGCGCGCTTTGACCGAGGTCCTCGTCGTTCCGCGCAGGCCGCCATTGCCACTAGTTCAGGGTGTTTTTGATGCTGTTTTGGATTCTTTAAAGATTTGTTTGATCTCGATACAGTCAAGGTTCTTCGACAGTCGTTCATGGATCCAATTTAGATCATGGCCTTCCCACTAAAAAAAATCTTTTGGACCTGTTATCACTCAGGTTGTTCCCCAAAACTTGTTGAGAAAAGGGAATACGGCCGAGGTAACCACTAACCAGTCTTTTAGATGCAATTTCTAGCCAAACTGCATCCAGAGAGGGCTCTCTCTATATGTTTTAACTTTGTTTGTTCTAAGTTTTATTCTAGTTATGTTGTGCAGAGTTGTGTATTTAAATAGGTTTGGATGGTGATTTCAAGCAGAGGTAGGATGTAGGTCTGATAGGTTTAGTTCCATTGGGAAATGGAGTATATGGCAATGGACTACTAAGTCTGTTTTTGAGATGAAAGACAATACTACAGAGCAAGATAATCAGTTTGGAACAATATCAAAGCCAGTGATGAATGGGATGTAGGCCAAGGGGTAAAGGGCAGTCAAGGATCCTTTATCCCAGTGGCAGAGGGAAGATGCTTGAAAACTTTCAAGGAGCAATGAATAATTCCTTAAGAATGTTCAAAATGAGGGAATTAGCAGAGATAGAAGCATTTAAGAATTTCTATTTGAAATAATTGTGAGGAAAACATAGATAACAGCAGGAATTGAACACAGAGTGTATTTAAACAAGTTCTGGGCTATTCTTTTTCCCTGTTGTTAAGATTATGAAACATATATGATACTTGCAAACATAGAAAAAACCAAACATAGTTAGAATAACTTATTGAGCCAAAGAAAGACACGGGAATTCTATAGCAGAGTCCAACATCATCACATCCACAGTCAGAAGTTCGAACAACAATGCATTTCAATGCCCTTTGTATTAATCAATATCTAAGTTACAACGTAGTTCAAATGGGAGAATCACCAACCCCAAGTACATTCTTTGGGGGGGTATTTATACAAAAAGAGAGTCTACAAAATATCTTAGTGATAAGATAAGGAGTAATAAATTCCTTCAGCTACTTTCTCAGAGAAATAAAGGCAGAAATGGAGGCAGGAGTTATTGCAGCTGTGCTGGCTAGTTTACTGACAAGATCTTTTAGACCTTTTCACACTGGAATTCGGCTGGGAGTTATGTCTTTTATTTGCTTTCCCGCATTGCTGTCCTGATCTGTTACCAGCTCTGGATCCATCTTTAATGTGTCCTGATCCTGGCTTGAGCTCCTTCATTTACCTCTGCCACGTGTCTTGCCCTTTGACCAGCTGTACAGGCAAAAAGGATCTGGACTTACTTAGGCAAAAATTCCAGCATACTTTGCCACCAGTGTTCTATGGGCAATTGATGTCTTTGTATTTTTATTAGTATCTCATCAGCTTCAGTATATCTGTAAAAATTGGGCTTGACCTCAAACAGATGATTTATCTCATGTTCTATGAAAAATAATCCTTCCAATTTGTCATACAAGCTTTGTCCAGAAGGAGGTCCTGTGTTTTCTGAGCTGCTGGATGATGTAGTGGTCTGATTTGTCACATACATGTTCACCTGATGAGCATATTGTTGATGAGATAACAACTTTTGATTGCTTGTTACTAGACTGGGTAAACCCCTTTGCTGCAAGCTTGTCAATTTCTCTTTGAAGGTATTAATATCCATCTGCATCTCCTGACACCTTCTTTCCAGAGTCTCTATAAGAGTCCTCATTGTTAGCACCTTCTTTATTGTCAAAATGGTGCCTGTCCTCTCATTGATTTCTAAAGCCGCCAATTGTTCCTTGGTGTTGGTGTTCAAAAAAAGGATAAGTGCATTGGCCTGATTAGGCATATTTCCTAATGATTCCCAAGCCCTTTGTATTTGTTCTTGTGCCCTGTCTATTAATTCCATTTGCTCATACATTGTCTGAATTGACCTCCATTGGTCATTAATGGACTGGACAATCTTAGTCCACAAAATCATTTTAATATCTGCCAGAGGTTTATGTAAGGTGAGATCCTTTTCCAGTGTTTTCACCTTGTTCTCCAGGGCCTTCACTTCTCTAGTCTTCTTTGCTACTGTCATTTTTGATTTGTCATAGCTCACTTCTAGCTTCGTTAGCTTTTCTTTTGTCTCTCTAAGCTCTGACATTTGAGCTTCTAGCTCTTCCACTACCTTCATCATTTCCTCCATTTTCATGCTAGCCTCAGGCTCTCTTGTTGTTGTTGCTATAGCATCTGTGGTCTCAGTACCTGTTGTCACTGGTGGTTCAGTGGGAGGAATTGTTGTTGTGTCTATGGGAGAAGTAGAGACAATTGTTGGAGCTGTTTGGGGTAGCTGGGAGGTTGACTCTCCCTACTTAGTTTGCAATTCTTTCTCCAGCTCTTACTCTATCTGTATCAGCCTTTGGTTCATTCTCATTAATAGATCCATGACATCCTCTTCTGCCTTTTCTTGTGCTAGCTCTGTTGTTTGGGGATGCATGGTTACAGGCAATTTCAACTGCTTTCTGAGGGCAGCAATATCCTCCTCTTTCTTTTTTATCAATGCCTTGGCATCCTTGGGATCATGTCCCAACTCAACAATTATTTCCTCCAGATCCTTTATGCGGTTGTCTTTGGCTAGAGAAGAGATCTTCTCTAAGTCCAACTGAGCAGATGTGTTACTCAGTGACTCTTTCAATTGGTGGGCCAGCATTGCTTTGTCTGCCAATGTGGCATAGACCATTTCACCTATTTTCCTGTGTAATTCGATTTGATCCATTGGGTGAATGTCCTTGGAAAGGACCTCTAGATTGGTCCTTATGTAGTCAACTGCAGACTGGGGGTGCTGAACTTTGGCCTTGAAATGACTGAAAATCATTTTTTCCTCCTTCATGTCATAGGCTGCCATTAGTCTATGCTGTTTGGAGGGTGTCATCTTAAGAAACTGGTCATACAATTGAATTCTTAATGACTCATTCTGAGCCTTAATGTCCTTGAATGACTGCTTGATGTTTGCTGGTTTCTTTGCTTGTGATCTTGAGGAGGAGACTTCCATTCCATACTGTCTCCCTCCTTCTTGTCTGTGAGAGCTTGTAGAAGTCTCTTGGCTAACGGCTCTCTCTCCTCTTGGGCTTTCGGTGATGTCTTCCATAGTGTCCTCTTCAGGAGGATCTACTCTTTGCCTCTTGGCCTCTTGCTGACCTGTTGACCCACTTGCAGGTGTGGTCTCTTCTTTGTCCCTTTTCTTGCTTTTCTGCTCAGGAAGAGGAGTCTGCGGAGCTGGTACCTTTGGTGCTTGTGCTTGTAATGAAGGGGCTTCCCCTTGGCTGTGTTCCTTTGAAGTAGCAGGCTGCTCTTCCATGATTTCTTGTTCTAGCACTACCAACTCCTTGCACTTTGTTGTCCCTGTTGCTGGTGTAGTCCTTTCCTGGGCAACCTATTGTGCAGTTGTGGCAGTTGATGAGCTCTCCCCAGTTGGCTATGGCCTTTTGAAAGACACCTGCCCACAAGATTCCAAGTCAAGAGTTTTTTCCAAACCTTTCATGGTTTGTTCCATTTTTTCTTCTTCAGTCAACTCTTCAACTAGGGTGCCCTCCAACCAGTCATCTTGGTACATATGTTTCTATGTCAGGGATGCGGCAGTGTTCATAGGATGCTAGCCTATATTTTATCCTTCTTGCGTTGATGAAGCCATATGGGTCGTAGGGTACCCACCAAAAGCTTCTCTTTAGTCTGTATGTTTGACCCAATAGCTCATCAGCATCCTTCCATCCCTCTTTCTTGTTCATAACAAAGGGGCCTAATTTTTCTCTGAGTTTCAATTGGGCCTTTTTCTTTGTGCTATGGAAGTGGCTCAGATCTGAGTTAATGAATTGCCTGAAATATTCCAAGGCAAAGAGTCTCATTGGCACATATCTCGGCAGCCTGTAAGGGCAGAGCTCACAGCCATATATTCTGAGAATAGTGTGATTCTGGTAGAAATACCAGTCACCTATTCTATAGTTCTTGGAGAGCTGTAGTATCCTTTTCATATCATGTGTCAGTCTGGGAGGAGGAGTTCTCATCAAGAGGCAAGAGACAGGGTACACAAATAGATCAATAAACTCACAATAAGAGTAGGGAGAGGTGCGTATATCATGAAAGGTTGGAGTCCAAAAAATAACAGACCTCCTCTCCCCTTTGTGGTCCAGTTTTCTAATGGGGAATTGGAAGATATCTGGCTAGAAATATGAAAATAGATGATATATATAGGAAGAATATTTGAAGATTCCCTCCCTGTCCAGCCTCAACAATTGGTCATGCATTTTATTGGCAATAAACTTGGCATAATTGTACCTGACAGTAGGGGGCTACCCTGGGGTAAAAATAGATAGCATAACCAATATGGTTTCATCAATGTGCTCACTTGTCTTGAACCCCAACACAAAAGATATCATATCAACCACTAACCTAGCCATTTCAGTGAAGGAGCCATAATGAAAAGGAGGTGGGTGCTGGGGCTGTCTATTTGCCATCATGAATACTTTGGCAATTCTGGCTATTTCTGTGCTGGAGAGTTTGGGACCTTCATCTAGCAAGTACTTCATGGTAAGAGGAAACTGGTTGTGTGTTGGCTTGAAGTTCAGCATTTGGTTGATAGAGTTAGGAGTGATATAGAAAAGAGTAGTCCCAGACGGACTTTTAATGGCTCTGTTTGTTGGCTCATAGTTCTCAAAACAGAGGTGGATGATCTCAGGGAAGATGTTCATAGAGGGGAGGTAATATCTGGGCAAGTTTGATTCCCAAATACCACATACATCCTCTTGATTCAAGTAACTATTTCTGAGCTCGCAGACTGCCTGAAGATGGTTTTGGAAACCTTCAAGGTCTTGGATTAGGTAATCTTTATCAGCCAAGGGCAAATGCTCTAACTCTTTGTGCGGTGCATTGAGGGGGGTGATGTTTAAGGCCACTGGACCTTCCATGGCTTAACTGTATTGCTTTTAGAATTGGAATTTCTAGCTCTGTGCAGGAAAAAAATGAGCAGGAGGATGGCTTCAAAGATTTCCCTGGGATTTTCACAATTAGAACTGGTTTGTTGGCTTGAATTGGGTTCTGTGGAGTGATATCAGTTGGAGAAGTAGGAGCAGTGGGCTTTTTTGGCACAGTGGACTTCAATTATGGGCAAAAGACAGCCTGGGAGGCTCTTTGGGGAGTTTATAGGGCCGAACGAGCTCAATTTCAGATGACTGTATGGATTTTAAGTGAATTTGGCACCTCAGAGGCTTATGGACGATTTGTGGGCAGGAACACAATGTTTTCTCCTTTAAATTGTGGGTGTTGGTGCTAAATTTATAGAGAAACTAATGGAAAACATGGTTGAGAGTGAATTTATGGTAAATACCTATATTCCCAGTGAAATGGGCAACTTGCAGGTGACTAGGTGGGTTGAGGGGCCGAGCTGGGCACTGTGCTTGCAGGTTGGCAAATTTGGAGGGTCGAAAATGGTGTTTTTCGATGTAATTTGCATGTACAGGTGCACGGAGAAAACAAACAACAAATGGTAAAAAACATTACATTTACCCTTTTTACCCGCAAATTTTGACTTTGGCAGGTTATGGGCACTTTTTTGGGATGACGTCAGCATGATGTCATTTTGTCGTTTAGTGGGTACGGAGGCTAACATGGCATATGACATGGCAGATGACGTGGCGGATGACGTCATCAGGTGACATAAGCATGACATCAGCAAGGAGGGGGCAAGTGGTAAGCGGTAATATCGCACCGCTTTTTGGGGAAAGTGGTTTCAGGGGAGGGGGCTCTGAACATACCGAGTGCTTGACACGCGTCCTCGGTACGGCGGAAATACCGCCCATCCCCCGGACGCTATTCTTCGGCAGGTTGGGGCTTCCGAATTCGTTGACTACCGTCGGATCTGGGAGCAATGATTGGACGGCTGGCGGGTGATCGAGCTGACGGGTTTTTAACGATGGCAGACCCACGTTATTTTTTCATATTTTGTAATGTTTTCCTGTGTATCCGCAGACTTAGGCAAAGTGGCTTTTTTCAGGCAAAAATTGCGGGTTTGGGCTATTTATTCAGCCAAAGGCTATATAAATCCCAATGGGTCTTTGGAGGGTTGTTATTGGCCCCTGGTGGGCCAATGGCTCCCTAAAAAATGTAAAATATGGCTATAGTTAGCCTAGGGTGGGGGTACTTCTTTTTTGGGGTTTTCTATGTATTTATATACTAAGGAGGGGGAAGCTATTCATAGGAGTTATATAATAAGGTTAGTAGGTTAATATTATTGTAGGGGATGGGTTTGTATGGCTTAGGCTAAGTTTTATAAAGTGAAAACTTAGGCCAAGGGGAGAGGAATGAATGACCAATGGTGAAGCTTTAGGAAACTTTGGCAAGATAAAATCAAGACTTTTTACACAAGAAATGTGGCTTTTTTTGCCTAGGTAAAACATCTTCTAACTTAGTTTTGCCATGAAATGAAGTAGGCTAAAGAGGCTAAAGGTAATGAGGAGATTTCTTTACCCTTTGGGGGGAGTGTTAGTAAATGTTTCTTTGGGAAGGTGAGGAGGGGAGTTAGTCATGCTTCATTTGATCTGTAGCCACCTTGCCATGGTGCCCCATGATTTTATGAGATGGCAAGTCATTCTAAAGGGAAAATTGCTCACAAAACATGCCTTTGTACCCTCAAAATTGCCTACCCAACCTAGTATACCTAGAATTTTTTCTTCATTCTTATTGGGTGCACTTGAACTGGCAAACCCTGATTCTTTTCTTTTCTTTTGGCTGTCATCCTATCTAAGTCTACCCTTATTTCTTCCAAGGCTCAAATTAAATTGTTGAGACCCTTTGCTTCTCTGCCTAAATATTGGCCTGCCAAGTTTAAACTGTTTGTTCAGACCTCCATTCTCTATTCTTAGACAAGTGAAATTCAAACATGATCTAGCCAGGATTAAGCTGTCTGGTTAATCATCAATTGTGGCACAAGTTAACCATATATGCAGTGTGAAAATTGATCAACATATGGAACCGTTGCAGTATGAAAAGGATGAACATATTTGGCACTTCCCCAGTGAATCATGAAAAATGAAGCCTATTGGTATAGGGAGCTAACAGTGGCTCCACTTGGGGATGGCTTTTCCTAGTGAAAAGTCAAGAACAGCAGGTCAGATGGCCTTATCTTTCAGTTCCTTACTGTAGTTTGAAATTTATCCTTGGTTGTTTCATACAATGGCTCCTCTGCAATACTGTCTATCTCATAGACTTACTGCAAAATTGTAGCTCTGTTTTGGGAAGTTAGTCTGATCATTTCTCATCATTTTCATAGTTCCCAAGTCTGATTCTTTAGCTTCTTCTGATATGCTGAGGAGAAAGAGCCAAATATGGCACAATATCTCGCTTTTTCTTCAAAATTTGCTGTAAATTATTCCCTATCCTATTACTGAAATAAGCTACAGAAAGTAAACACTACTATGTACAAGTTGAAGTGCTGCTATTCTTGACAAGGTGGCTGAAAATAGTGCTTCAACATTCTGCCATTAACTGGCCCATCCTCTGCCTCTGTACCATCCAAACTTTTCAAAAAATAGGTGTTTTTTCCTTGTACAGTCTGAATGATAAATGGCTCTCTCCATAAGAAATCAAATTTCACATGTTTTCCTTTATCTTCTCTTCTGGAATCCCACTTCAGAACTTTATCCCTAATGAAAAAATCCTCTGCTTTGGTTCTTTTGTCAAACATTTTTTTGAGCTTTTCTTGTAGGATCTGGGCTCTGTGGTAGACTTCTTCTCTTGTCTGCTGCAAGTAAATAGTTTGATTGATCCTTCTTTGTATATCATTAGGTTTTGCTTGTATCTCTTGTAGCAGCTTTATTACTAGAATTCCCAAAGAAGAAGGGAAAACTGCTTCCATTCCATAAACCAATTGATAGGGGCTGGTCCCAATAGATCTCTTGGTGGTCAATTTGTCTACCCATAGGGCATTGACAAGTTTTTTATGCCAATTCTTCTTGTTCTCCTCCAAGACCTTCTTAATAATGTTGATCAAGCTTTTGTTGGAGGATTCAGCTAGGCCATTGCCTTGAGGATAATAGGTTTTGGAATGGCCCAAGGTAATGTGGTATTTATGACAGAAATTAATCATTTTCTTAGATTTAAAAGCAGCAGCATTGTCTGTAATGATTTTCTCCGGGCAGCCAAACCTAGACAAGATGTTGGTTTCAAGGACTTGAATGATTACTGAGTCATTGGCTTGCCTGCAAGGGATGCCCTCTATCCACTTGGTAAAATAGTCTATAGCAATCAAAATTCACTTGTGCTGGCTAGAAGATGAAAGGTGGATTTCCCCAATGAAGTCTAAACCCCATTGTTGAAATGGTTTCTCAGTGGAAACTGGATTGAGGGGCAGAGGCAGCAACTTTTTCTTGCCTTCAAAGATTTGGCATTTGTGGCAAGACGTTACATATTTATTCACATTAGAGAATAAGGTGGGCCAGTAAAATCGAGCCCTTAGGATTTTGTCAACAGTTGATTTCCAATACAAATGTCCACCACAATCCCCTGCATGAAATTCTTAGAGTACTTTGTCAGTTTCCTCTTTGATTAGACAATTTAACAAAACACCATCATGGTTTTTCCAAAAGAAAACATGATCTAAAATGCAGAATTTAGAAGCTTTAATTTTCAAAAACCTTTTCTTGGTTCTGGATAATCCTGGAGGAGCTCGTAGGTTTAATAACACAAAAGAGATATCAACATACCAGGGTAGTTGTACAAAAGCTTGATTGATCTGTGGAGTCGCCATCCCCTATTCATTATCCAGTTGATTTATGTCAAGGGCTTGAAAGTTAGTTTCAGTCATGAGTTTAGCTAGTCCTTGTCCTTTTATCAGTTTAGTGGGTTTAATTTCAATGTCATATTCCAGTATGGTAGCTATCCATTTTCCCCTCTTGCCTTCAATGCCTTCTTGGGTTAGAATATATTTAACAACAGTGTTGGGCACATAGGCAATCACATGAGAGTATAAGATGTAAAATCTGAAGTCCTTGATGGCCTTTACAAGGGCATATGCTTATTTCTCCATGATTTGATATTTGAGTGGGGCATCTCTAAGGGCTTTACTGAAGAAGGCTATGGGTTTTTCACATCCTTGGTCATCTTTTTGAAGCAAAACAGCATCAATTGTATGTTCTAATGCAAATGAGAATATGATAAAATCTTTGTCAAAGTTGGGGCTGGTGAGGACTGGTGTTTGAGTTAAAGCTTGTTTAATTTCTTCAAAGGCCTGCTTATTTTCCATCGTCCACTTGACCTTTGAGTCCTTTTTGAGCATGTTGTTCAACAATCTTGTTAGTTCAGCCAGATTTGGTATGAATCTCCTAAGAAAGTTGATCTTTCCCAAAAAGGCTTGCAGTTCTTTAATGTTTCTAGGGTGCGGGACTTGTAGGATGGCTTGTATTCTGTCTGGGTCAATTCTAATGCCTTCTCTAGAAATAATATGGCCCAATAATTTTCCTTCTTCTAGCCCAAACAAGGATTTCTTTGGGTTTAATGATATGCCATATTTTCTGCAGATTGAGAATCCTTGCCTTAGATGATCCAAGTGCTCTTGATCTGATTTGGAGAAAGCTGTCAGGTCATCTAGGTAAATGACTAAGAAGTCATGGATTTCTTTAGCAAAAGCTATATCCATGGCCCTTTGAAAAGTTTCCCTTGCATTCTTAAGTCCAAAAGGCATTTTTACATACTTAAATGTTCCCCAAGGGGTAGTGAAGGCAGTTTTATCTTGGTCATCAGGGTGCATTAGGATTTGATTGAAGCCTAAGAACCCATCTAACAGTGATATTCTTGAAGCACCCACCACCCTTTGCAGAATGTGATCCATTTTGGGTAGAGGGTAATTGTCCTTTAAAGAAACTTTGTTCAAATTTCTCAAGTCAACACATAACCTTATCTCCCCTGTCTTCTTTCTAGTGGGCACTAAATTCGAAACCCATTCTGAGAATCTGATTGGAGCTATAATTCCAGCTTCATACATTCTCTTGACTTCTTTTTCAATCAAAGGGAGCAGCACAGGGTTGACCCTCCTGAGTTTCTGTTTGAAAGGTTTTTGGTTCTCTTTGAGAGGTATTGTGTGTTGGATTACTGCAGTATTATAAGACTTTAGGTCTTCATAACTCCATGTAAAGACATCTTGAAATTCTTTGAACAATTCCATATACTTGGGTTTTTGGTCAGAGGGTAGAGCTTTGGACAATTTTATCATTTTGGGATTTTCTGCAGTTCCTAAATTACAGTCCTCAATTTCAGCATTTAAGGGCTGCATTTTAGGTTTCCTAGAGATGTCATTTGAGTCAAAGATGTCCTCTAAAGGAGTAAGGCCTATGGGTAGAAAATTATCTTTCAGTTCAATGAATTCACATTCTGCTGCCACTGCATCCTCACCTTCTTTTTCATGAAGTAGCTGTAAATCTGTTTTAATGAACTTGGTGGGGTGTAGAAGTTGGTTTGTTGTTTCAGCAAAGATGTTTGTTTCAATTTTTTCCACTTGGATGCTTTCTTCTGCAGTGTTGGTATCCTTTTTTGTGCTTGTAAACTCTTCTTTCAAGGTTAGGAAATTGTTGATTTGTATGTCATTTTCAAACACCTGCCAGTTCTTTACATTATCTAGTACTGCAGGCCTGTGCTTTATTTCAGCAGTAAACAGGTGATTAGGCTTGAATGGCAATTTGCAAGTGCTTGCAAAAGTTGCAAGACTATGGGCATGCAGGTTTTGATTTCTTGGAATCTTGGTCAGTTGAGTTTCAAGAAAGGTGTCAAGGATTTCCATTGTGGCAGCTCTGTATGACCTCAGCCTAAGATCATTTGTAATGAAGTTACCCTTTATTTGTTGAATAATGAGGTCATAGTCTCCCAAGATTGATATTCGGGCTGCACCCAAATTTTTTTATCACTTTGAGTCCTAAAAGGAGGGCTTCATACTCGGCCATGTTGTTGGTGCACCTGAAATTTAATCTAAATGCATGTCCCTCAGCGTGGTCATCCTTTACATTATGAATCCAGACCCTTGCTCCTGCTCCTAGCTTATTGACTGATCCATCAAACTCTAGACACCATAGTTCTTCTTGATTTGTACTGGTATTAGGAGCCCTTTCCATTTGCTCAGCAGGGGCAATTGGATTTACAGTGTCATAGGGTAGCTTATGTGTGACTGTTGACTTATTGCCTTCCAAGATTTCTTCAATTTGAATTGTGGATTCTTTGTCTAGGAATTTGTCCTGACTCAAAGTCATCATTTTTACATCAGCTTGGGTTTGAATTTCAGTGTTGTATAAGATGAAAGAGTCCATGTCTGAATGTATGGAATATATGGGAATGTTTTGGGGTCTTTCTTGAGTACTAACTACATACTTCATCAAAGTTTTTCGGTATAGCCTTTTAGGTTGGCCGAAGACTGAGATTGTGGCATAAGACATGTCGAGTTGCAAAGATCCTTGTAGCTTAGCACCCTAGGACCTGGATAACAGCATTCCATATTTTGGTCGAATGTCAACTACCACCACATCCATAAGAATTGTCTTGGCTGGATATTGGACTAATGATACACATAGATCCTTGATTAATCCTAGACACCAGACTTGACTGGAATCAAAGGAAAACAAGTCTTTGTATGGCCTTGTGATGTCTAGGTCCAACTTCTCCATGAAAGATTTGGGCATCAGATTATGTGAAGATTTTGAATCAAACATTGCATTGTGAAGCACTTTGTCATGAATGTTTAGACTCACATAAAAGGGAGGGACTCCTCCATCTACTCTTTTACCATTTGCTTCAGGGCCAAATATAAGTTCTGGTTGGTCATCAAGGATGTTCACTGAATCTTTGTTTTTTGAAAGTTGTAATGATTTGTTGATTTGTTCCCTAAACACTTGATGCCTAGCCAATTCAGATAATGGGATGGACACTTTTAGTCTTCCTATTTCAGCTTCCATATTAAAGGGTTTTTCTGTTTGGGTTTTGACATTTTAGGCAACCAGGTTATGCCTTTCAGCTGAGTTATTGATAACTGCTTTTGTTACTGGAATGTCATGCTGAACTAGGGTTGCTGGTTGACCATCTTGCAAAGGTTCTTCTTCTACTTTTCTGAGTGGAGGATCAGCTATATGGTGCTCCTTTGATTCATCCTTGTCTGAGACATCTTCTACTATGGGGCTGTTTGGATTGGGAGTGGGTTTGGGGATGATTGGTGCACGAGAGTCCTTGAGTTTAGTTTTGGTAGGTTGCTTGATTGTCGTTTTTTTAGGATCATCAGGAATGTCTATTCTTCTACTTCTCAAGTTGTATTGCTTATGGACTTCATACGCAGCTGTTTCATATCCTTTCTTAAAATCAAAGGATTCCCCTGATTTCATTTGGCATTGACCAAGAGTATGAGCCTCTTGGTCTTCTTGAGTTAGGAAAATTGGTTGGCCACTATTGAGACCCATTAAATTAATGTGTGGGTCCTCTGTTGGTTCATTAGATGTGGAAGCCTCTGCATAGTTTTCTTGGAAGGGAGGCCTTATGTTTTGGTCTGGACCACCCTTTCCTACATTGGGGTTTTGATTTTTTCGAAAGTTTGGATTTCTTGCATTATTGTTTGGTTGGTTGTCCCAAGAAGACTTCCTTTCAATAGTTTCCACTCTGTCTCCTAACTTGTCCATGCCTTTAATAATTACATCAAGTTTTTGTTCAAAGGCAGAGGGTTCCTCTTTGAAATTTGTTCTTCTTTCAGTCCTAGCTCGATTTTGTTTGGAAATTAGATTAGCTTCAACACTCACAGCTATGCTCTGCATATCTTCAAGGCTAGGAGGAGCTCTCTCCCTAAGCTGGTAAGCCATGTCTGAGTCAAAACCATCAGGGAATTTAATTAATGCCAAGTCTGGTGGTGCTCTAAGATTTATTGGAATAGCAAGGTATGTATTATTGAATCTGGCACAATAATCTTGGACAGTCTCTTGTGGGCCTCTTTTTAAATTCTCATATTTTGTTAAGATGTGTAAAGGATCCGTTTTCTCCTCCCACCTATTTAGGAAAGTTTGATATAGGGCATTTGGGTTGGCTATTGTGTTTGGGGGCAGTGACCTAAACCATGCCCTCACATTACCAGTTAAGCTCTGGACAAAAAATTTCATCCTAACATCATTATCATCAATCTCATAGTTTTCGAAATAATCTTTCATTCTCTTGGTATGTTGTTGAGCAGTGTAAGGGCCTATACTATCAAAATAGGTAATTTTTCCCTGGTAATCCTGTGGCATAGCCCATGGGTTGGCAGGAAACTGTAGGGGAGCATATCTATTTTCCATGTTAGCAGGAAAAGGTGGGACAACTGGAAGGACAGGGTTATGGGCTGAGATAAGTGTTGTGGATGGAGGGGTAGAAAAGAGAGTTTGGAGTAATGAAGGTGTATTGGAAGAAGCTACAGTAGTGGGAATGAGGGTTTGAGGATTAGCTGTGGTAGGTTTAATTTGAATAGGTTTCTGCTAGGCTGGTTCAAGGTTTGAATCAACAGAACTCTCTTGATTTTCTGATTTCCTATGGCTCTTAGCGACCAGATTTGGATTATCAAAAATAGTTGGAGGATTTGGGTCAGGGTTTGACCTGGTGTGTCTAGTTTTCTTCTTTGGAGCCAGAGTCTAATTATGTTTTGGTATTTTTCTAGGAATTCTTGGGAGATACAAGTTTTGATAGTAGTTTTAAAGGGAGCTACTAGAATGTAGGAGAATTTGAGGCTTTCTTTCAGGGAGGTTTGAAACAAGGATAGCCTAACAAATCTTTGAGGCAGTTACCTAGAGACTAAAAACTAAACTGGAGTTGGAGTGAAGTAGTTTTTATCTACCTTTGTGATTGCATAGCAAGGATAATTTCAAAGGCTACCTGGCTAGCTTCAGACTTCATCTGTAGCTTTTGAGTTTTAGATAATAGTAGCAGATATTCATTAGTCCCCAGTGGAGTCGCCAATGATGTTATCACTCAGGTTGTTCCCCAAAACTTGTTGAGAAAAGGGAATACGGCCGAGGTAACCACTAACTAGTCTTTTGGATGCAATTTCTAGCCAAACTGCATCCAGAGAGGGCTCTCTCTATATGTTTTAACTTTGTTTGTTCTAAGTTTTATGCTAGTTATGTTGTGCAGAGTTGTGTATTTAAATAGGTTTGGATGGTGATTTCAAGCAGAGGTAGGATGTAGGTCTGATAGGTTTAGTTCCATTGGGCAATGGAGTCTATGGCAGTGGACTACAAAGTGTGTTTTTGAGATGAAAGACAATACTACAGAGCAAGATAATCAGTTTGGAACAATATCAAAGCCAGTGATGGATGGGATGTAGGCCAAGGGGTAAAGGGTAGTCAAGGATCCTTTATCCCAGTGGCAGAGGGAAGATGCTTGAAAACTTTCAAGGAGCAGTGAAGAATTCCTTGAGAATGTTTAAAATGAGGGAATTAGCAGAGATAGAAGCATTTAAGAATTTCTATTTGAACTAATTGTGAGGAAAACATAGATAACAGTAAGAATTGAACACATAGTGTATTTAAACAAGTTCTAGGCTATTCTTTTTCCCTGTTGTTAAGATTATGAAACATATATGATACTTGCAAACATAGAAAAAACCAAACATAGTTAGAATAACTTACTGAGCCAAAGAAAGACATAGGAATTCTGTAGCAGAGTCCAACATCATCATATCCACAGTCAGAAGTTCGAACAGCAATGCATTTCAATGCCCTTTGTATTAATCAATATCTGAGTTACAGTGCAGTTCAAATGGGAGAATCACCAACCCCGAGTACATTCTTTGGGGGGGTATTTATACAAAAAGAGAGTCTACAAAATATCTCAGTGATAAGATAAGGAGTAATAAATTCCTTCAGCTACTTTGTCAGAGAAATAAAGGCAGAAATGAAGGAAGGAGTTATTGCTGCTGTGCTGGCTGGTTTACTGACAAGATATTTTAGACCTTTTCACCCTGGAATTCGACTGGAGTTATGTCTTTGCTTTTCTTTCCCACGTTGTTGTCCTGATCTGTTACTTGCTCTGGATCCATCTTTAATGTGTCCTGATCCTGGCCTGAGCACCTTCATTTACCTCTGCCACGTGTCTTGCCCTTTGACCAGCCGTATAGGAAAAAAGGATCTGGACTTACTTAGGCAAAACTTCCAGCATACTTTGCCACCAGTGTTCTGTGGGCAATTGATGTCTTTGTATTTTTATTAGTATCTCATCAGCTTCAGTATATCTGTAAAAATTGGGCTTGACCTCAAACAGATGAATTATCTCATGTTCTATGAAAAATAATCCTTCCAATTTGTCATACAAGCTTTGTCCAGAAGGAAGTCCTGTGTTTTCTGAGTTGTTGGATGATGCAGTGGTATGATTTGTCACAAACATGTTCACCTGATGAGCATATTGCTGATGAGATAACAACTTTTGATTGCTTGTTACTAGACTGGGTAAACCCCTTTGCTGCAAGCTTTTCAATTTCTCTGTGAAGGTATTAATATCCATCTGCATCTCCTGACACCTTCTTTCCAGAGTCTATATAAGAGTCCTCATTATTAGCACCTTCTTTATTGTCAAAATGGTGCCTATCCTGTCATTGATTTCTAAAGCCGCCAATTGTTCCTTGGTGTTGGTGTTCAAAAAATGGATAAGTGCATTGGCCTGATCAGGCATATTTCCTAATGATGCCCAAGCCCTTTGTATTTGTTCTTGTGCCCTCTCTATTAATTCCATTTGCTCATACATTGTCTGAATTGACCTCCATTGGTTAGTAATGGACTGGCCAATCTTAGTCCACAAAATCATTTTAATATTTGCCAGAGGTTTATGTAAGGTGAGATCCTTTTCCAGTGTTTTCACCTTGTTCTCCAGGGCCTTCACTTCTTTGGTCTTCTCTGCTACTGTAATTTTTTATTTGTCATAGCTCACTTCTAGCTTGGTTAGCTTTTCTTTTGTCTCTCTGAGCTCTAACATTTGAGCTTCTAGCTCTTTCACTGCCTTCATCATTTCCTCAATTTTCATGCTGGCCTCAGGCTCTCTTATTGTTGCTTCTGTAGCATCTGTGATCTCAGTACCTATTGTCACTGGTGGTTCAGTGGGAGGAATTGCTGCTGTGTCTGTGGGGGAAGCAGAGACAATTGTTGGAGCTGTTTGGGGTAGCTGGGAGGTTGACTCTCCCTACTTAGTTTGCAATGCTTTCTCCAACTCTTACTCTGTCTATATCATCCTTTGGTTCATTCTCATTAATAGATCCATGACATCCTCTTCTGCCTTTTCTTGTGCTAGCTCTGTTGTTTGGGGATGCATGGTTACAAGCAGTTTCAACTGCTTTCTGAGGGCAGCAATATCCTCCTCCTCTTTTTTTATCAATGCCTTGGTGGCCTTGGCATCCTTGGGATCATGTCCCAACTCAACAATTATTTCCTCCAGATCCTTTATGCGGTTGTCTTTGGCTAGAGAAGAGATCTTATCTAAGTCCAATTGAGCAGATGTGTTACTCAGTGATTCTTTCAATTGGTGCGCCAACATTGCTTTGTCTGCCAGTGTGGCATAGACCATTTCACCCATTTGCTTGTGTAATTCGATTTGATCCATTGGGTGAATGTCCTTGGCAAGGACCTCTAGATTGGTCCTTATGTAGTTAGCTGCAGACTGGGGGTGCTGAACTTTGGCCTTGAAATGTCTGAAAATCATTTTTTCCTCCTTCATGTCATAGGTTGCCATTAATCTATGCTGTTTGGAGGGTGTCATCTTAATAAACTGGTCATACAATTGAATTCTTAATGACTCATTCTGAGCCTTAATGTCCTTGAATGACTGCTTGATGTCTGTTGGTTTCTTTGCTTGTGATCTTGAGGAGGAGACTTCCATTCCATGTTGTCTCCCTCCTTCTTGTCTGTGAGAGCTTGTAGAAGTCTCTTAGCTAACGGCTTTCTCTCCTCTTGGGCTTTTAGTGATGTCTTCCACAGTGTCCTGTAGGGGTAGAGCTCACAGCCATATATTTTGAGAATAGTGTGATTCTGGTAGAAATACCAGTCACCTATTCTATAGTTCTTGGAGAGCTGTAATATCCTTTTCATATCATGTGTCAGTCTGGGAGGAGGAGTTCTCATCAAGAGGCAGGAGACGGGGTACACAAATAGATCAATAAACTCACAATAAGAGTAGGGAGAGGTGCGTATATCATGAAAGATTAGAGTCCAAAAAATAACAGACCTCCTCTCCCCTTTGTGGTCCAATTTTCTAATGGGGAATTGGAAGATATCTGGCTGGAAATATAAAAATAGATGATATATATAGGAAGAATATTTGAAGATTCCCTCCCTGTCCAGCCTCAACAATTGGTCATGCATTTTATTGGCAATAAACTTGGCATAATTGTACCTGACAGTAGGGGGCTGCCCTGGGGTAAAAATAGACAGCATAACCAGTATGGTTTCATCAATTTGCTCACCTGTTTTGAACCCCAACACAAAAGATATCATATCAACCACTAACCCACCCATTTCATTGAAGGAGCCATAATGAAAAGGAGGTGGGTGCTAGGGCTGTCTATTTGCCATCATGAATACTTTTGCAATTCTGGCTATTTCTGTGCTGGAGAGTTTGGGACCTTCATCGAGCAAGTACTTCATGGTAAGAGGAAACTAGTTGTGTGTTGGCTTGAAGTTCAGCATCTGGTTGATAGAGTCAGGAGTGATATAGAAAAGAGTAGTCCCAGATGGACTTTTAATGGCTCTGTTTGTTGGCTCATAGTTCTCAAAACAAAGGTGGATGATCTCAGGAAAGATGTTCACAAAGGGGAGGTAATATCTGGGCAAGTTTGATTCCCAAATACCACATACATCCTCTTGATTCAAGTAACTATTTCTGAGCTCACAGACTGCCTGAAGATGGTTTTGGAAACCTTCAAGGTCTTGGATTAGGTAATCTTTATCGGCCAAGGGCAAATGCTTACTCTTTGAGGGGTGCATTGAGGGGGGTGATGTTTAAAGCCACTGGACCTTCCATGGCTTAGCTGTATTGCTTTTAGAATTGGAATTTCTAGCTCTGTGCAGGCAAACAATGAGCAGGAGGATGGCTTCAAAGATTTCCCTGGGATTTTCACAGTTAGAACTGGTTTGTTGGCTTGAATTGGGTTCTGTGAAGTGATATCAGTTGGAGAAGCAGGAGCAGTGGGCCTTTTTGGCACAGTGGACTTCAATTGTGGGCAAAAGATGGCCTGGGAGGCTCTTTGGGGAGTTTATAGGGCCGGACGAGCTCAATTTCAGATGACTGTATGGATTTTAAGTGAATTTGGAACCTCAGAGGCTTATGGAGGATTTGTGGGCAGGAACACAGTGTTTTCTCCTTTAAATTGTGGGTGTTGGTGCTAAATTTATAGAGAAACTAACGGAAAACAGGGTTGGGAGCGAATTGATGGTAAATACCTGTATTCCCGGTGAAATGGGCGACTTGCAGGCGACCAGGTGGGTCGAGGGGCCGAGCTAGGCACTGTGCTTGCAGGTTGGTAGATTTGGATGGTCGAAAATGGTGTTTTTCGACATAATTTGCATGTATAGGTACGCGGAGAAAAAAAACAGCAAATGGTAAAAAAACATTACATTTACCCTTTTTACCCGCAAATTTTGACTTTGGCGGGTTATGGACGCTTTTTTGGGATGATGTCATTTTATCGTTTTGTGGGTACGGAGGCTATCATGGCATATGACATGGCGGATGATGTGGTGGATGATGTCATCAGGTGACATAAGCATGACGTCAGCAGGGAGGGGGCAAGTGGTAAGCGGTAATATCACACCGCTTTTTGGGGAAAGTGGTTTCGGGGGAGGGGGCTCCGAACATACTGAGCGCTTGACACTCGTCCTCAGTACGGCGGAAATATCTCCCATCCCCCGGACGTTATTCTTTAGCGGGTTGGGGCTTCCAAAATCACCAACTATCGTCGGATCTGGGAGCAATGATTGGACGGCTGGCAGGTGATCGAGCTGGCGGGTTTTTAACAGTGGCGGACCCACGTTAATTTTTCATATTTTGTAATGTTTTCATGTGTATCCGCGGACTTAGGAAAAGTGGGTTTTTTTGGGCAAAAATTGCGGGTTTAGGCTATTTATTCAGCCAAAGGCTATATAAATCCCGATGGGTTTGTGGAGGGTTGCTATTGGCCCCTGGTGGGCCAATGGCTCCCTAAAAAATGTAAAATATGGCTATAGTTAGCCCAGGGTGGGGGTACTTATTTTTTGGGGTTTTCTATGCATTTATATACTAAGGAGGGGCAAGCTATTCATAGGAGTTATATAATAAGGTTAGTAGGTTAATATGATTGTAGGGGATGGGTTTGTATGGCTTAGGCTAAGTTTTATAAAGTGAAAACTTAGGCCAAGGGGAGAGGAATGAATGACCAATGGTGAAGCTTTAGGAAACTTTGGCAAGATAAAATCAAGACTTTTTACACAAGAAATGTGGCTTGTTTTGCCTAGGTAAAACATCTTCTTACTTAGTTTTGCCATGAAATGAAGTAGGCTAAAGGGGCTAAAGGTAATGAGCTGATCTCTTTACCCTTTGGGGGGAGTGTTAGTAAATGTTTCTTTGGGAAGGTGAGGAGGGGAGTTAGTCATGCTTCATTTGATCTGTAGCCACCTTGCCATGGTGCCCCATGATTTTATGAGATGGCAAGTCATTCTAAAGGGAAAATTTCTCACAAACCATGCCTTTGTACCCTCAAAACTACCTACCCAACCTAGTATACCTAGCATTTTTTCTTCATTTTTATTGGGTGCACTTGAACTGGCAAACCCTGATTCTTTTATTTTCTTTTGGCTGTCGTCCTATCTAAGTCTACCCTTATTTCTTCCAGGGCTCAAATTAAGTTGTTGAGACCCTTTGCTTCTCTACCTAACTATTGGCCTACCAAGTTGAAATTGTTTGTGCAGACCTCCTGTTTAGTCAATTTATTGTTATCTAAATTGCTAGTATTAATTGTCAACCCGGGGCTCGTAAGCTGATGAAGTGAGGGTGTACTATATGTACTTAAGTAACTTTTCTTAGAGCTTTTGTTGTTTAGGGGGTTTGTTTATGATTAACTTATCTTCCTAAAATGGAAT
>APFE031711493.1:0-27016 GCA_000404065.3 Pinus taeda
GTGGTACCTGGAGGAGAGAAGATTGTAGGTCGGCGCCTACGTACTAGTATCTTAGCTAGTACAAGAACTATGGGGGTTGTAGCTCCCTTCCAGGAGAAGCTGGAGAAAGAGAGAGGGTTATAGCTCTCTGTAGGTTGCAGCCTACGTACTGGTAAAGGACTGCACCAGTACATTGTACAAGAAGTTTCTTATTAAAGGAAGATAGAAACAAATTACAGCAGGTGGTTTTCACCCACATTGGGTTTCCACCTTATATCATGGTGTTCATGAGTGCTTCTTGTGTGTGATGATCTGTTCTGTTTATTGCTTATGTTTACTGTTCATATGGTCAATGAAGTTCTGATGCATTATCTAAAGATCAACATGTAATGGATTATCTAACTTATAAATAATCTGGATATACGCTAGTTTCTTTAGACACAGTCGCGTATACACGCGGATATCCTTAACAGAAGTAGCGTATATGAATCTGAGTAAGAAAATGAAAAAGTTTTACTGATCTGATAATACTGATTCACCCCCCTCTCAGTATTATTTCCAACAATTGGTATCATAGAAGGTCCTTCTGAAGAAGCTTGATCGCTTGAAGGAGATCCGTGGAACAATGGGAAAGAAGCTTAAGAAGAAAGCACCGAAGAAGAAGAAGACATCTCTAAAGAACTATGACAGTGGGAGAATTGATTGGGGATTAGGCATAAGAAGCTCTTCAGATTCAGATTCAGATTCAGATGAACTATCAGGTATGAATTTGCTATCCTCTGATGTTCCAGCTATCTTTCCAAATGGAAGAGATGAAAGTGATAGTGAAACAACGGAACTTGCTCTTATGGGTGAATAAGAAAGATTTCAAATAGAGGCAAAATTTAAAAGGCTTTCAGACATAATCAAAGATAAACAAGATCTTTTGAACAATAGGGAATGTGAAACAACTGAACTTGCTCTTATGGGTGAACAAGAGAGATATCAAATAGAGGCAGAATTTAAAAGGCTTTCAGACACAATCAAAGATCAACAAGATCTATTGAACAAAAGGGAATACGACTTCAAAGAAGAAACTACCAAACTGAAAGCCAACCTGAAGTTATTCACGGACAAATATCTAATGTTGCTACATGACAAACCAGAGGAAGAAAGTAAGATAAGGAAGTCCTACAAGGACAAACTTCAAAAGATGCATGATGAAGTAACACCTCTAAGAAAAGAAGTCAATGAAAACAACACAACAATCAAGAATCTCAGAGATAGATGCAGTGATTATGAAGGTCTTGAAGCTACAACCCTCTCACTAAAAGAAGAACTTGAAGAAGCCAAAAGGAAGAATAAAGATCTACTCCAAACTATTGAAAAACATGAATCACAGCTGGAATGTTCCTCCAGAGTTCGTCAAATGTTGCAGAATGTAAATGAAGAACAAGAAAAGGAGATACTCAATCTAAGGCAACAAGTGGAAGAAGGAAGAAAGTCAGAAGAAATTTTGAAGAAGCAATGCCTTGAGAAGGAAGAGCAACATCAAGTTGAGGTAAATATCTTGAAAGGTAAATTAGAAGATAAGGATAAGCTTTTACGATTTCAAGATAGCTCTAAAGTCTTGGATGATATTCTTAGTAGTCAAAGGTCTCCTGCTATCAAGACTGGACTTGGTTTTCATGAATCGGTTGAAGGAGAATCTAGTGCACAAGGTGAAGCAAGGAACTCTAAAGAGAAATCTAAGATGATCAACAAGGAGATAAGAGGTCAACCCTATCAACAACCAAGGGAAGAAATTCTTAAAAGAAAATCTTTTACTCCTTACTATGGAAGTAATAGTCGGCCATTTACTCAGATGAATAATGTTGAATGTTATGTATGTCATAATCTTGGACATGTTGCAGCTAGTTGCAGAAGAAGAAGAGTTCAAGACCATCATGCAGAAAGATCATCTCATTCAAGGTACTTTAATGGATATTGTTTTCCTTGCAATATGTATGGTCACAAAGCTGTTGATTGTTACAGGAGGAATATGAAACATATGAGATGTTACGCATGTAACAAGTTTGGACATATAGCAAAGGAATGCAGGAAGAAGTTTCGGGCACCACACCAAAAGGAGAAAACATCAACATGCTTGAAAGTGTGGAAGAAGAAGGAAGTTCAGTCAGAAAGATGTGGCACAGCACAGGATACTCAGCACAGCACAGACATAACTGACTCAGGGGGAGCTGAAAGTGTTAATCTTCAGTGCCCTAAATCTCATACGCAAGTTTCATAAATGAAAGTAGCGTATATACGCAAGTTATACACTGCAAAGTCGCGTATATGTCAGTCTGAAGAAAAGAAGTGGGGATAGGCTCAGAAAATGGGTCTGATATGTTTCAGTTCATTATTTTCTCTATTGGTTATAGTTACAGTCTACTGAGGATGAGTGGAAATGTCTTGATTCTTGTAAGATGGTTAGAAGTATTTTGATCCTAACTTGATGGTGATAATGTCTTGATACTTGTTGCTGATATATGCATGTTCAGATCTAACAGCAAACAGATGGCACTTGTTGAGGGGGAGAATATGCCTTTAATAATGCATTGTTGGCATTATGGTTAATAGTTCTTGGTGGTGATGCTTATATGCCTAAAATAATGCATCTTGCTATGATGTGGTTATGAGTTGTCCATCTCATATGACTCTTGGGGTTACATAGTTGATGTTCAGATCATATTTGTGGTTTGATGGTACATATATGATGCTTACATGGTGATCTTCATAAGAATAAGGAGAAGTACAAAGCTTGAATACACAATATCATTACTTGATGATGAGTCTCTCATATGTTATTGTCGTCATATGCATGAAGATCATATAATGCAGTTATGATACAGGATTCCTATAGTTCTTGGTGATCATGTGGATGAGGATTGTTGACATTGATGATATAAAGAAGCCTTGACAAAATCTTGAGCTCTAGATACTTAGTGCTGGATACATGGAATTATTGGAGACATGCTCTTACCTATATAGGTTGATTCTCCCATATGTTGACTGATGATTATCAGATGAGGGATATTCCCGTGTAATGTTACATGGATGATCATGCAAATCTTGATGATGATGACTATGGTGTTTTTCACATATGATATCATGTGAATGACTTATGATGATGTATTGATGCAGACATACCTTGGTACAGGACACTTGCAGGTTGCTGATATATAAAAGAGGTTGTACGCGAGTTTTATGAGGAATATCCGCGTATATACGCAAGTTTCTATGGATACAGTCGCGTATATGTTGGTTTGAATAAAATCAATGGACCAGACTCTGGGTGAGAAGAGTCTGATATGGTTCTGACAAAGACCATCTGGCACAGGTTCAGGGGGAGCAGATTAACTTCTAATAATGCATTGTTGGCATTACCTTAGAAGCTCTTGGTTCGTGTACACAAGCTGTTTTGGTTAGAATAGATGCAGAAGGAGAACAGAAGGAGATCATGGTTACTGATCTGAAAAATGTTTGACAGATGTTACTGCTATCAATTATTGTTGACTTTCATAAGTCCTGCTCTAGATATTTCGTCTCTATGTCATGTATCTCTTTTGTGGTATCTCTTTTATGGTGTCAAGGTCATGTAACGGCCTATTTTGGTTTCCCCACTATGCCTGGGATGATTGATGTGATGTAATTGGTTGTCATATGTAAATTTCTTATGTATCCACACTTGGTTGGATGATCCCCACTTGGTTGGGTGATAGATGTATGCATTGTGTCTTTTGGTGATAAGAAGGTCGTGTATGATGTATAGAGTCATGTTCTTCTTATAGAAAACCTTTTGCAGACCTTGCTTACAGTCAGGGGGAGCATGAACAACACTCTTCAGCAAAGCAAGTACTCAGGGGGAGTATGGACAGATTGGTACTCATTGACATATACAAAGGGGGAGCTCATTCAGAGATTTCAGTAGGTACTCAAGGGAAGTATGAACAACAGAATGCTTATCTTGAAAACAGAATATCTTGGTTCACCCTTTGCCCTTGATGTCAAAGGGGGCAAGTGATTTGGTGTTGTTGCCATCAAGTCCAAAGGGGGAGATTGTTGGCATTATGATGCATGTGTTGTACTTGATGGCAACCCTCTCATCTCACTTACATATACTTAGATGAATCTACAGAAGAGATATTAGATGTGACTGAATGCATGGGAGGCGGGACAACTCAAAGGAATCAGATGATAGTTCTAAAGTGTGACAAGCTAGCTTTGCCATCAAGTCCAAAGGGGGAGATTGTTGGCATTATGAGATAAGTGTTGTCCTTGATGGAAAACCACACAAGATGACAGATTATAGTGCAGCAGATCAGTAGCAAAGAATTGATGATCAGATTACAAAGAATGAAGAAAGCTGAGTATACACGCAGGTTCACTATATACCAAATCGCGTACAGAGGCAGGTTATACGCAGGTTCACTATGTACCAAGTCGCGTATATACGCAGGTTCGCTATATACCAAGTAGGGTATACATGCATGTTATACTCACAAGTTCTCTATATACAAAAATGCGTATACACGCGGGATTGTTGATCAGAAGTCGTGTATGCGTATGCACGCACTTCTATGCACGAAAAAGCGCGTATATGTTGGAAAACTTACAATTGGTCCATGGTAGTTAGTCCTTGGTATTTGAACCTATGATTTTGGACCGTAATATCTCGTCAGATGTGTTGATCCCTAGTATTGGGTTCATGGTATTGGTTTTTTATGGTTTTGGACCATGGTATTGAGGAAGGCCTAAGACTATAAAAGGAGAAGAAGATCATTAGGCAAGTGGATGGAAAAAGTCTTGAATATCTGATGAAGGATGAGATCCAGTATGCAGGTTATGGGTTGCTTGATCTAAGCTAAGGAGGGATCTCACAAGTTGCTGGAGAACAAGATCTAAGGATAGATCGGGATCAAATGGTTTGAAATGAACTATCTCGATATGATTGATTATGTTTATTCTAGATCTGTATACTGACGCATGTAATGATCTGAACTAGGTATAACTTAAGTTCGAAATCGCTGCAAGTCATGATTGAATATTTATAGATCTATACGCGGGTTGGCTTTGGTAAAAGCGCGTATGTACGCGGGTTTGGTTTGTCCAAGTAGAGTATGCACTTTAATGCATGATTTTGATGATACAATTGGTTCTGAATAGTATTGCAGAGTTCAGGGTTCTGCTCTATGTTCTAGTGACTGCTTTTTGTTGACAGGGTTCAGTGATTCAGAGATTGATAATGCTAGTGTTGATTGATTGTGTGCTTCAATGATATTGATGGGTCCAGTATGAAAATTGGATGAAACGTGGCCTTCAGATTTAGAGTTGTGCTTCTGTGTTTCCAGTCTGAAAATTGATGAAACGTGGTACCTGGAGGAGAGAAGATTGTAGGTCGGCACCTACGTACTAGTATCTTAGCTAGTACAAGAACTATGGGGGTTGTAGCTCCCTTCCAGGAGAAGCTGGAGAATGAGAGAGGGTTGTAGCTCTCTGCAGGTTGCAGCCTGCGTACTGGTAAAGGACTGCACCAGTACATTGTAAAAGAAGTTTCTTATTAAAGGAAGATAGAAACAAATTGCAGCAGGTGGTTTCCACCCACATTGGGTTTCCACCTTATATCATGGTGTTCATGTGTGCTTCTTGTGTGTGATGATCTATTCTGTTTATTGCTTATGTTTACTGTTCATATGGTCAATGAAGTTCTGATGCATTATCTAAAGATCAGCATGTAATGGATTATCTGACTTATAAATAATCTGGATATACGCTAGTTTCTTTAGACACAGTCGCATATACACACGGATATCCTTAACAAAAGTAGCGTATATGAATCTGAGTAAGAAAATGAAAAAGTTTTACTGGTTTGATAATACTGATTCACCCCCCCTCTCAGTATTATTTCCAACATTAAACATATCATAAACATCCATAAATTTCAGTACTGAAATAAAGTGCAAATAATAATAAATCAACACATGAAGACACATATTTTACCGTGGTTCATCTCACTGTGGGACTACGTCCACAAGCATTTTTTCTTATAATAGAGAATTTCGTACACAAATAGTTTTTCACCTACCCACATAGCTACAGGTTGTTTGTGAACTAAGCTACAAACGGTCTATGCACTAAGCTACAAACCCAGACCTCCACGCACTCCAGACCTCCACGCACTCAGTTGTTGAGCCTTTCCCCTCTCTCTGAAGTAGATATCATAAAAATACAACCATAAACATAGATCCAAGTCCATTTTATTCATGCCTTCCTTATTTATTATTCTTCCCTATATATACTATTACATTGAAGGATTACATCACTACATTACCATGGACCCAATACCATGGTTTCCAAAATACAAGGGACTATGGTCCAAAACCATTCAAATTTTACAATATTATATGATTTACAAAAAGGGAGGGGCTTCACCACGAAGCCCATACATTTCGTGGTGAGTTTGTTGTGTGGTATTTGTTTCTCTGTTGCGCAGTCCACTTTGCACATTACGACATCCTTTCTACTGCACGCTCTAACCACAAAATTTGAATTCCTTGCCCAAATTCTGGCCAAGTTGGGTTGTGCCCAAGAGGCCTCCAAACCTCACATGTGACTCATTCTGAGTCACTCATTTTCTTTGCCTCTGATCTTGTTTGCAATGTTATTTTTTGAATTGTTGCAGAATCTCTGCCACCTACTTTTCCTCATTATGCACTTCTAATAATGTTTATGTGATATGTTTTGCAACCTTCTTTGCCAATTCTATCTCCCTTTGTCGAAGTTGTTGAACCTTATCATCCACTACCTGTGATAGTTGGAGGGCCTCATCCTACCAAGGTTGAGTCCTTTCTATCAAACTCTATTCCTCCTTCTTCAACTCTTTGATTTTCTTTTGTAGCTCCTTTAACTAATTAATTTTTTTGATCCTCTACGAGATTGGCAAAGTCTTCACAACTGCCTAAATCTCCGCCAATTGATGTTGCTTTTGTAGAGTTTCCTCCTACAATTTTTGAACATTTATATCATCTTGCAACGAAGTACACATTTCCATGTTCTCATCCAAAAATTTTCCACATTTTTCCAATGTTGCAAAGATGTTAGCCATCCTAGTGTTTAAGTCAATCTACCTCTGGTCTCCTACCTCCTGCAGCGTAGTTGCCTGCAACTTCATTTGCAACTCATTGATCTACATCTCATATTTGAATTGAACCACAAAAATTTTATCCTTCTGCTCCTTGGCTACAATTCTAAGATTCATGACCGTGTATCCTAATGGCTCTTCTTCATGGACATCAAGGTTTGAAATTACCTTACATGTTGTTTCCATTGCATCCTTGAGCTTCTGATACTCTTTTACTATATTATCTTTTTCTTGTATTGTCTGCTCAAGCTTTAGCCATAGTGCAACCTGCTCCTTTTCTACCTGTATATTAAGTTGTGATGTCTGATGTTCCCTTAGATTTAGTTCTTCTATAATTTCATTGTGCATCTTGTGTGTTTTTGGCAGAGACCCTGTTGTAATGTTCATGTTGATATGCATTCACTCCTTGGCCTCCTACTAGATTTCTACTAATTCAAAATGTAGAGCCCTTGTAGGTATACGTGTCAGCCTCGCTACAAGGGTAGGCTCTATCAGCCTTCCTTATCTAACCCTTTCCTCAATTTATGCAAGTCGTCTAACTTATAATGCCAAAATCTTTAACTCCGTAATCCTCTCCTACAAACTTGTGATATGCTCGCCATAATGATATTACACCCTATTCCAACATTCCATTTTTATCTCTTGAACCTTGTCTCTTGTTTGATCCAGGTCACCTTTAGTAAGAACCATTGGTTTGATTTCTTTTATTTCATCTGCCTTATGCTTATTTTTTCTCTTAATGGTATCTTTGCCTTGGATCTTTCTTTTCTCCACAGCAATTTTCTCTATTTCTACCTTTTCTGTCTCCTTAGTCGTATTCTTGCCTCCTTGAGGCTCCTCCTCATGGTTTTATTCTTCCTCTGATTCCTGCTCCTTGTCTTTTCCACTGGCTTTGCCATGCTGCAAAGTGTCTAACTCTTCTTCTTTCATCATGTTGTCTCTTACTTCCCCCAGCGGAGTCATCCATACTATGGGCCATGTCTGTACTAATTTTACCAGATCATCCTCTTTGACCATATATGGAAATGCATGCCATTTCTTCTTCATGTCTTTGCGCTCATGTATGTACAATTTATGAAAATCTTCCTTGAACCTCACCACAGGGTTGTACTGTTTTTGCAAACTCGGCGAAAGATGCGAAAGTTGGTTTACTAACATGTGTAGATCCATTTTATATAATATGAAAATTATTCTATTATCGCACGCTCCTAATGCTTGAGTGGTATGACACAGCGAAGCATACCTCATGGCCTCACATACATCTGAAGGCACTGAAGGGACATGTGTGTCCTCTGGCTCTTTCCACGCCAACATAGAAATGATCAAGATTAACCAAGTGTAGTGGGAAGATGTACCTTTCTCCTGGACCTCACGATAGTCGTTCATAAATTCCTTGCATAAGTATACAACCCAGTCACAATGGACTCCATTTGTGCATTGTGCGGCTAAAGACACCATCGATGTAGGAACTTCATTTACACGTCACTTCCTCATAATATTTCTAGCCAAAATGTGTGCAATGAAGTGGATTTCTTGGTCTTCGATAGAGTTTATGTCATATCCCCTTTTTCCTTTGATCAACCCATACTTATTCTTCATATTGTCCACTAAAGTGTCATTCTGATCCTTTCCCACCAACTCCTCTGTGGGGTTCTGTCCTTGGTATGGTAATATTGTGATCCTCTAGATCAATGTTTGGTCTATGGGGATCTTATTCCCCATCCACAGGTTTCCATCATATATTAATACCAAAAATTATCTCACACACATTGTCTTTGTTGAACTTCTGCTGAAGTGCGACACATTCAGCGTATTGAGCAGTCCTGGCTGTGCCAACCCATTTGCCCACTATTTTGTTTTCAATCTCATCACTCCTCTCTCTACTAGGTAGTGAACCTGCTTCAAGTACCTATCTAGTGTGAACTAAGGGTACTTCTTCCAGTCATTAAATTCATAATCTGTAAATTTGAGCTGCAGAATTTTCCCTAAAATCTCTCCTAAAACTGGCGCAACTTCCAGCAATATTGGTGTAAATGTCCCATACTTCTGCACTTGGCTTCCTCGGTGGGATGTATGAGGGTAGAGGTGAGATGAAAACTGCACCACCTTCCTCCTCATGTATTTCCTCCATTTCTTCTTCACCAATATTGACCTACTTAGGTTGCTTCTAAGGTTTCATAAGTTTGGCAGGCTTCTTGTCTTACTTTTTCTTAGTTCTTTCTTCCTTGGTGATTTTTGTTGTTTTCGTGGAGATGGTGCTACTACTGTAGGTGATTCTACTGTGGGTGTTTTAACTATTGGCGCAAACATATCAGCCACTTCCATGACTCCAAACAATCCCTTCTCACAAAAATTCTACACAATCTCCTCCAAAGATCACTCAAACGACATACATAATGAAGTCTCTTGCAACTTATTCGCACTATTAATCACTCAAGCTCTTGATTCAATAAAGTTCTTAATCTAAGCCATAGTTGACTATTTATAACAATTCTGACCTTCAAACCTCATCATTAGATTTGATTTTGTCCCGATTTTATTCAGATTTCATCATTAATTACATAACTATCCTTAAATTATGTCAAAATGTCATCTTAAATGAAACTTTACATGTGAATTTTCCCTTTTAATGGTCATATTTCAAATTTCCCAACGAACTTCGACATGTCCCCTATTGTAGTGCACCTTTGTCTTACCTCGTGGCTTCCTGCGAACTTTGACTTATTCCTGACTGTAGCGAAGTACTTTCTTCATTGAAGCTCTCTCTACAACGCAGTTTATAGTTCAGTTCCCACCTTTAACTGCATGTGAGACTAGGGCTTTCCTCCTTTCTTCTTTAGGGTGAAGGTGTAGGGGTAGGGTTGTCCTTGTATAACTTCAACGTACTGCCATTTACTTTTCCCTAAATTAATTCTCCATTTAACTTTTCTAGCTCCACTGTGCCTCCATTAGTGTGATGCAGGAAAGTGTTCCCTCTATGGACAGAGGCAACCCCTCTAGCCCGAGAGTGAGTCTAGTCACAGCAAGGATAGATTAACAATAGATTTCCTTAAACAGTCATAGTTGGAGGCCTACCTCAACCAGTGGTCGATGGAGTTCTGTTGCATTGCTCCAGCTTTCGCTTCCTTCTCCTCAACGAGTGGTCAACCTGAAACAATGCAAAGGACATACAACAAAGCATGTAACCAGAAAACAACAATGATCTATTTACTCACAAAGTCAAGAAGTCATGAGCTATCAAGTAAATTACATACAAGACATAGGAAAACATCATTGATTGTATTAATAATGAAATAAGAGCAAGCTTACAACCAAGGTCTTGATGTCGCAAGCCTTCTCAGAGGAATCCAGCCAACATGTTCTCAAGCATTCACTCTTTGAAGATGGATCTCCCAATATACAAATTTTCTCTCTCACTCATAAGTTCTTACACAAAGTTAAGGGGCACTTCACAACCTTCCACAAGCTATCAGCAATCCCACACTTGTCACACCCACACCAGCTATCTATTAAACTCAAAAGCACTAATAGCACTGCTCAATCCAGGAATTTACCAACTAGCTGATCATAGCAATGGTGAGTGTTTAAATAGGAGAAGGAGTCTCCATGAAAGGTGGAGGAGAGAGCTTATCCCCAAGGAAGGTAGCACAATCGATGGAATTTCCATACCAAAGAAGGAAGCACGACACAAACTATGTCAACAACCAGGTCTGGAGACATCTAGAAGGCCGACTGTTGGAACAAATTCGCCGAATCTAGATCATCGCAAGTGTATAACTGAGCTTTAGTGCTGACATCGCTAGTAGGTAATGTAGCCAATAAGACCATCGCTAAAGATAGCAAATAGCCTCGCGACGGAGCATGAAATCGAACCGTCGCGGGAAACAGATGTGCTTCCACACTGGAGGCATGGCTGGACCGTTAACGACTATTGTTCATCACGTATATTAAGTCCATTCTTGCGATGAGGCAGATAACTTAGGAAAAGTGGGTTAATGGAAACATAAGAGAGCATTTGTTCAGTATGAGCATATTTTACTTGGACACATGACACAGTAGAAGGAATGGGAGTGAAGGAAGTTGTTAGTGTCAGTCTTTGCAGCCTTCCTCCAGTGATCAAACATGCTCTTACAAAGTGATTTTAAGGTGTCAAGGTCAAATTTTGTCATTTCAGTGAGTCTTCAAGCAAAATTTGGTCACTAGGCATTAGATCTAGGGTTTGATTTTACTCCTTTCAAAGTTGTCCAAATGTCAGTCAGTGTCACCATTCAGCTGAGTGTACCATAATTTAGAGGGTTGTCATCATCATGTCAAGTTCCACTGGGTCATTTGACACCTTGTTCATGCATCAGTTGCGCCTCGGTAAAGTTCATTTCCCTCTCCTAGGGTTTTGAAGGCAATTTCTCTTGGATGGTCAAATCATTAGTAAAACTTGTATCTTGATGTTCAAAAACCTTCCCCTATCCTTAATGTACCTTATTAAACATTTCCCATCACTGAGATCCCCCAAATTCCTCATTTTCGCACAAACCCTAGTTTCTTGCTACAAACCCTATTTTCTAGGCTAGACCTGTGTTTTCCCTTTTTTGACCCCTTCCCCTCACTCAATATTTGAAATTCCACTTTCCTATACTTCCTAACATCCCTCCCTACTTCTCAAAATTTCCTCAAGAATTTAGAAGCCCCCTATCCCCTTCATTTCGCTTCATTTCGACAACTCCCTTGTTCCACACATCGGGATAGGTTTTACTCCAATGATGTTTCTGAGCAATAAAAGATGAATTTGGGAAACCTGAGAGAGGTCTTTTTCCACAACAGGCCAAGGAAGAAAAAATTCCTTCACTTTTTACACAGGTGTCATGGTTTTGGAGAAATGTCAAAAATAATAGTTGCCTCGGGAGAATTGAATGCACCTCTAAAGTGACCTTGGGAAAATCAAGTTTTCTCCTAGCTTGGTTGGCCCAATGACTTACTGGATGAGTCAAATGATAACTAGACACAAAGCGCTCTCCAATGAGCTATCATGAGCTCAATTTGGAGTTCAGGAACACCTTCAAAAGTTGACTGCAAAAGCACTCTACCTTGAGGCAGCCTCATTTGGCACATTTTGACCAGTCTTGGGAGATTTGATGTTTGTAGGGAAAATGAACTCAAAATTGAAAAATTATAGTGTTTTTGGAAAGTAGACTCAAAGACCTTTCCAACGAGCTATCATGCACCCAATTTGGACACTGGGAAGCTTCCAAAAGGCTCCTACAAAAGGGTGCGGCGCACTGGGAAGGCGCGGTGCACTAGGATGCTCTCCACAGTGCAAAAAATACACTGGCGCGGCGCACTGGGCTAAAAAGCCTAAAATTCATTTAAATATTCCTCCAAATTGAAAATTCTTCATTCCACAAGTACTTAGAGCCTCCATTTGTGTGCTTCATCCAATTTTTTGCTAGGGTATGGTGGTTGATGGATGGTAATGATTGAAACAAAAACTTGAAACCCTACTGCCAAAGTGCCTCAAAGGAAGATTGTTGTGGGTTCCAAAATCTTTGTTTTGCTACCAAGGTCACTCCTCCTTCCCCATTTCTCCCTTGTTTCATCATTTCCTACCCCCCGCCCCCCCCAAGCTCATCAATTCCTTCTCCTACATTCAAATCCCAAACCCCAAAACCCTAGCCCTTACAAAAAATCTCCTAACCCTATACATAAAACCCCTCAAATATTCATACCTTTCCCTAATAAAATTTATCCTAATATCCCCTAATCCCTTACTATTTTCCCCTTCCTAACAGTCCCTTGTTGCATTTTTTCCCCTTGGTGGCAGAATCCAACTACATTACACAAGAGCAATACAAAGTTTCATACACCAGCACATCATGGCGGCACAAGGCAAACCTATTGAGAAAAGGGACGAGGACTGAGAGTATGTTTTAGAGAAAGTGAAAATTCACTTATAGAAGTTGCTGGTGAAGGCTAATAGGGAGAAATCCATGTTAAGGTGCATTACTTATCATTATATGGCCCGAAACATGAGTTCCAAAGCGAGAATAAGGAGTCTAAAGGCGAAATTGAGGAAGGCAACAAAGAAGCAAAAGAGGCAAAAGGAGCATTATCGCCTTCAGATATTGGCCAAAGCCTCTTTATTCCAGCATGACACTTGATAGGGAAGGTACAGCCCAAATTTCAAGAAATTTGGGGCATTTTCGGTATTTTGATAAATTTTGACACTGAAAAACAAGGTTTTGCCTCCCTATGCTTCGCGCCACGTGGCGCGTGCTTTTCCTAGGGAGCTTCAAATGGAAAAAAGTTAATATTTTTGGAATTTGCATGGAAAATCATGACTTCTGGTGTATGGCCAAGAATTTTGGGCAAGTTTTGGGTCCCCAAAAGGTCAAAAAACACTCAAAAAGTGACCTCTTTGCCCCTGTTTTGACACACAAGAAGCATTCTTGGGAGAATGAAGTTTTGGAGGGGCAAAAGGGCACCAAATTAGAAAAATCCACTTGGGTTGGAAAGTAGACAGGCAGGGCTTTCCAACAGGCACACTTGGGATCAATTTTGACTTCAGGGAAGTGCCTCAAACTCAGCCTCAAAGTGGCGCGACACACACAGATTTTGGCGCGGTGCATAGAGGATTTTTGCCCAATTTTTCACCTTCTAGCTCAGAAATTTGGCCAGTTTTACTAGTTTTGCTTTTTAATGTAATTTTTTACCTATCTAGATGTAATTTAAGGATCATGATGTAATTTTGGCACTTATTTACTTGTTCTAGATGATTCATTCACTAACAAGTGAAAAATTTAATGAATGAATCAGTTTCCTAACATATAGAGGCAAGTTGTTTTGATTGCCTAGATTTTAGTTCCTTGTTTAGAATTGGTTGAAATAGCTCCTAGAATGATGAGCTCGACCCCTAGAGGCATGGGAATGGATTGGGCTAGTCTATATGATGTAATTTCTCAGTCATTTTCAGGGTTGGACACTTGGGATTGCTTTGGCATACTATTGTACATATTTTCTCTGCATTTTTGGCTAAGGAAAGACCAGGGTTTTGCAGCACTGTTTGGGATCCATGTGGCTTTATGTTTTGATGGTGTGCTTCTCTCAGTAATTGTAAGTTGTTATGTGTATCATTTTCCCTACTATAATCTTCTGAAATTGAACAAATGAAGTGTTAAGGTAGAATCCATTGATTTCTATGCTCTGCCTTTAAATTTGTTTGATTTTTCATATTTTCATCTGTTTAAGGAGAATCCTTGAAACCTTCTTGCTCTCCTTAGCTCCTCACCAGTCTGATCTATCCATTCATTCCCCTTAAAAGCATCAAGACGATCGCCTTCCTTGCCCCATTCAGACCTTTGTAAAAACTGTGCCTCAATCCCCAAGCCCAAATTTGCCTTTACCTGTTTCAACACAAAAACTCCTAAAAACTCAAATCGAACCCTCGTACTTTATGTCTAGCCTAACATTAGCTTCTATTTTAGTCATCTCGAGCCTCATCGATTATCTTTTCCGAGATGGACCCGGAGAGAGCCCTCTCTTGTCCTCATAGGGCTAGCTACGAGGCTGAGCGTGGTATGATGTTATCTCAAATCTCGCCTTCCTTCAGCCTAAGGCAGATTTGAGCACTAACAGCAGTGACAAATTATTGTGTAACAATTAGTAATATACTTAATAACATATGGGTCTAACCAGTTAGTTTCAAATTTCCTTGGAAATTTCACAAACTTAGTGTCATAGAGGATAACCATGTCTCTTAACTGAAACTTCTTATTCTTAATGTGTCTGTCATGCTAAGACTTTTATCTCGCTTTTTGTACTTGTTGATGAAATCTTGGTATAAACTTGTCTTCTTCCAGAGCAAGTAACTGTGACATCCTTTCTTCCATTATTTTGGGGTCTGCCATATTGGTAAAAACTTCAATTCTTAGGCTAGCGACAATGTATTCCATGGGCATCACAACTTCTTTCCCATAAACCAACCTAAAGGGTGTATGACCTATCAACTTTTTGCGCATAGTCCTATAAGCCCATAATACTACTGGAACCCTAAGATCCCAGTCATCCTTGTTTACATTACATACCTTGGTCAATGCATTTTCAAAAAATTTATTGAATGTTTCCATAGTTCCTTTTTCCTGAGGATGATAAGGAGTGCTTTTTTGGTGGTAAACTTGAAATTCATTTGGTCCCATCTTATAAAAATGTCCTTCTATTAGTGAAAAATCTACTGCTTTAACCACCAATTCTTTCTTCTACTGCATAGTGTACTATGAACGATCCATCCCTGTGATTAAGAAGTGAATAATATCAACAAAATGATCATCCACTACTCTGATCACAAATAGCTACACATCAGGAAGATTATCTTCTATATTCGTTGGTTCTTTTTCTGTTTCCAACCTTGAAAAATGATCAGGTCCATCATTTAGTATTCCTAGCTTAACAATAGCTTCAAAGTCATACTCCTGAAATAATAATATCCATCTGCAAATGTTTCCTCCTAAAATAGGCTTATTGACCAAATAATTTAGTCCAAAGTGACCTAAAAACATCTTGAAATGTGATCCCAACAAATAATGTCTAAACTTCTCTAAAGCATATGCCATAGCCAGTCCTTCCCTTTCTGTAGTTGTATAGTTCTTCTCTGCTTTCGACAGTTTCCTACTTGCAAAAGCTATAGGGTGATCGATTTCTCCTACACTAGGTTGTGTCAATACCACTCCTAAAGTTATGCATGAAGCATCCACATGAACATGAAACTCCTCATTCTAGTCTAGGAAAACCAAGATAGGTGCAGTTACGATCTTTTATTTTAGTGCGTCAAGGCTCTTTTGACATTCTTCATTCCATAGGAATGTTACATCTTTATTTAGCATTTTTTCCATAAGCGCAATGATCTGCGCATATCCTTTGATAAATTTTCTGTAATATCCTGCATGTCACAATGTGGTGCAAAGCTGTCTCATTGTCTTTGGTGGAGGTAAATTCACAATAATAGAAATCTTCGCAAGATACACCATCAATCCTTGCTTGCAAACAATATGACCCAACAATATACCAAAAGGTACACAAAATATGCACTTTTTGATATTCATAGAAATTTGATACTGCTTGCATGTGTCAAGCATTAGTATTAAGATTGCAACATGTTTATTCAGTAACCCAAATATTTTCCAATCATTGAAGTATACTTCTAAAAAATTGTGAACATATTCTTTGAAAGTTGTAGCCGCCACTCTTGAAAATATGGCAGGGGAATTCTTCGGTCCAAAATTCATCATTGTATATTGATATGAACCCCATTGTATAGCGAAGGTGGTCTTATGTCGATCCTCCGGTGAAATTCTAATCTGATGTTACCTTGAAAATCCATCTATAAATGAATAGGCTTCCTGGGCTCCTACATTGTCCAATACTTAATCAATGGAAGGGCTAGAGAATGGGTCATGTAGACATGCATCATTTAACTTCCTAAAGTCAACACAAATCATGATTTATCCTTCTATTTTCTTTTCTTGTACCACCAAAGGACTTACCCACTTTGATTCTTCCACTGGTTCAGTGATTCAAACTACTATCATTTTGTCAAGTTCTCTCTTCACTTTTTATTTGTACTTTGGATTCAGTCTATAAGGCCTTTGCTTAAATGGCTTTGCATCAGGCTTTTGAGGAATTTTCATAACTCCTAAATCTCCTACTATGCCCTTCATATCTGAAAACTTAATGGGAAATAACTCCTGGTATTCATGAAAAAGATCTGTCACTTTAGTAACTATTTCTTCATCCCAATAATCTCATATCGTTGCAAACTTCGGCTCCTCTTCTGATCCTATATTCACCTTCTTTGTCTTCAATGGTTATATTAGGAATTTCTAACTCAGGTCCATTCACTTCACAGTAGCCTTCATATTCTGCTATGTCAATATTGTGAGGGTCTTCATCTTCTTCTCCAATGATGTTGTAGCATTACAATACATTTTGTAGCTGCGCAACCTAATCAAGTTGCCAAGTGAGTAGAATTTCATTATAAAAAAAAAAAAAAAAAAAAAAAAAAAAAAAAAAAAAAAAAAAAAAAAAAAAAAAAAAAAAAAAAAAAAATTAACTATCTGAAGGGCTGAATCTATATATGGAAAATCATCTTCAAAGCTAAATGGAAATAAAAAACCATCAACCATATCTACCTATTTCACAGTACCATGTCAAAGTTTTGTTTCCAGGTACTAGTTTTGAGGAATGCCTCCAATGTATCGATAAACCCATGCACCCATTCATATCATGGAATCTCCTTCCATGTTGTCATGCAAAGCTAGATTTTATCTCTAGGATCAACTTGACAATCATATTTATCTACCAACCCTACTTTTACCTAACCAAAACTTATCTATATTAACCTTCAACATTCTTTCCAAGTTCCTATATTCTTCTTATGTGTACCACGCCATATAGAAGGAGTAGCTCTTAGGGCTATATCCATATACTTCAAGAAAAGTATTCATATCACTCAAACCACCATAAAACGGTAAGTCACATACCTCAATTTTCATACAATGACCGGCTTTAGTAACTCTTGCACATCGCCTCGCAAATACTTCATGTAACATGTTTTTCCAATTATAATACTAGTGACTCCCCCATTACTATTGTCATTGTCTCCCTTATTGTTATTATTGTGCCCCTATTGTCCCCATAGCGTTATTAGTATGCCCCAAAGAAACCCACTATTGTTATTTTTGTGCCCTTACGTTATTACTGTTATGTTGGCTTGAGTATATTGTGACCCCTTAGACTCCTATATATAGAAGGGAGGTTTAGTCATTTGTATCATCCAAGAATTGTTTATTTGTGTAATGTAAACGAGGTTTCCCCCTCGAAGAGGCTTATTCCTGGGGCATTCATCTATATTTTCTATCTTTTTGTGGGTTGGTTTCATAACATATAAACAATAAAATAAACACAATGCATTCTCAACATCTATAGATAAGCAGTTGAAAGAAAATAAACACACAAGCGACATCGTTATTTTTGGACAACTTGTCCTCAGAAAAACCAAATGTAGGAAAACCAGTGCAGCATTTCCAAGGGTTTATTATTATGAAGTATATCCTTGTGTACAAAAAGGTGCCAAACGGGCTCACCCAACAAAGAAAAATAACCAGCAGTAATACTCCTCTATTCAGAAACAGGTATTCAGAAAACCTATCCCATGAAACCCTCTCCAGCAACTCTGAAATACTACGTTGGCCCTTCTAGCCTTTGCATTAGCCTCAGAAAACTCTACATCAGCCCTTTAAGGCATTGCACAACCTTTGGGACCCTTTGCGTCACTCCTGTTGCCCTCTATGTGGATGACGTAGGCCCTCTGGCCTCTGCGTTGTTTCTATTGGGCTCTGCGTGGCCTGCTCTCACTTCTGCATCTGCCTCTCTACTTCTACGCTGGTCTCTTGGCACTATCTCTACATCTCTATCTAGTACTCACTTCCCCTCACTACTGATCACTAATTTGAATTTACTTAGCAAACCCCACTCTAGTAAATCGAATGACTGATCACTCTGTTGTATCTTCCAACTGACCCTCAAGCCTACTCTTATACTTTTCCTATTGGTCCTTCAATGGCTGAGATTAAATATCTAATAAATGGCTAAGATTATATTTGGCTTGATCCATGACTTTTGGAAACTTCTAACCTAATTTTATATTAATACCCATTAATATTTTAAATTTCCTAAGTTTAGACTTAGGCACTCTATTAAAAATATTAATTATTTTAATATCTTCCAAACTGGGTACAATCTATCAAAACCATTGGGTCTTAGATATCTCATGTGCTTTAGCCTCTCCACCAATTTCCATGGCTAAAGCACATCCGATGCTACCCCAAATCAACACTCCCTCTTAGAGAAGACTGTGCTCTAGTAATACTCCTCACTGAGCATTACTCTGATTATATGGCACCGAAACCTATGTTGATGCTAGGCCTTCCCACCAAACATCCTCACTGCTACATCCTGTACTTCTGCCCATGGCTCTGTCACTACCATTGTTGCATCCATACAGCAGCTCCCTTTGCATCCGTGTTGTTGTTGGTCCTTTCTCCCAACACTGGATCTGCACTGCAACCCCCTCTCATCATCTTGCATCATGCCTTTGCCAACTGCTACTGAACTACAACTCAATTACTGAGAATTAAGTAATTGATCCACCCAAATACTAACATCCCTTCCAGGCTAGAAACACTTTCGATGCTAAAGCTCCCTCTACCATTTTCAATTGCTCCCTCTACAGACTATGCACTGCTATAACAACTCCCTGCATTTGGCACCATTGCAAAACCTCTATGTGCCATCCTGCACTACAGCAACACTCTCGTGTCTCTCACACTACTACAACCTGCTAGCCTCATGCTACCTGGGGACTGCTACATTGTAGCACTCTCTGCCACTTCATTCGCATCTGTTTCTACCGACATTCGCCAATCCTGCTACTCTCTCTTCAGGGCTCCTGTAGCAAAGTATAATCCCAGAGGTTGGGTACCTCAAGGATCCTTCCTCTCATCACCTGTAGTCCTCCTGACTACAACTTGTCTCCCCACCTCTTCTCTAGAGTTACATGAGCACTCATGTCACAATCATCATCCTCCTCGACCTCCTTCTTCACCTTTGTTGGCACTGCCTCAGAGCCATATGCCTCTCCCTTACTCTTCTTCTTCAGACACTCATTCTCATAATGACCCAAGTCCCCACAGTTGAAGCATTTGACCTTGGAGAGGTCATTTTTCTTCCTCTTCTCCTGCTTTCTCGCAGCTGCCAAAGTTACATCCTCTTCCTCTTCATTCTTGATCCGGACTCCTTTGCTACTACTTCCTATCTTGCTCAACCTTCTAACCTCCTCCTGGCGAAAAGCCACCCATAATTCTTCCCAATCTGGAAGATCTGCCCTACCCAATATGATCTAGAAAAATGTCTCCCACTCCTCGGAGACTGTGTTAAGTGTGGTTCTCACCAACATCTCCTCATCTAGCATGGCCCCTATGGAAGTCATTTGGTTTTGGATGTCCTTCAACCAACCAAGGAAGTGGTCTATCTTCTCCCCCTTCTGCATCTGGTATGGCCACAACTGATTCTGAAGTAACATCTTCCTTTGCACAAAAGTATGTTGGTATAATTTATTCAAGGCAGCCCACATTTCCTTTGTCATCTCCTTTTTGAAAATATGTTGGACCACATGATCTTTGACCCCATCAAGGATGATGCATTTTGCCTTGGCCATTGCCTCCTCGTACTTTTCATTATCAGCTAGGTCAACTCAGATCGCCATTGTTCTCAACGTGAAAGCCCTGATGCAATGTCTTTCTAGAATGGATAGGATTCTGGCCTTCTAGACCACAAAGTTGGATGCCTTATCCATCTTGTCATGATCCCTTAGCCCATTCATGGCCATCTCTTTGCTCTTGTTTTCAACTCCTCTGTAGTATACCTAGGGGGGTAATATGGGGTACAAAGGGATGTACCCAAGGGAATAATGTAATAATGGAATGGGCCATATTAATAAATAAGGTAGTGTTATAGATATTTTTGGGAACTACAACCCCAATCATAAATGTCCATAAACTGAGAGCTCCTAAGTCCCTAAAAGTGTTTCTTCACTGCCTAAAGGAACAAGGTCAGCTGATTACATCATCTCCCAGAAGTTCTCCACTAAAAATTGCTCAGAAATGGTCAAAACTGGACCATACTGAATACCCAATGCAGAGGGTGCGATGCATATCACCTTCCTAGTGTAAAGGGTGTGATGCATATTGAATGACCCCTGTGTAGGGTGCGATGGTCTGGAATGGACAAATGGCAAGGACAATTTGCGAGGTGGAAGATCATGGAATCTTCCAGAAGCTTCCCCTCTAACACTTGCCTCTCTGTTTTCAACCAGGGATGAGGAAGATATCATCAGTCTCCAAGTGGAATCAAGAACTATCAGAGAGAGGGCACTAATCAAGACCCCAGAAGATGAATCACCCCACTACAATCATCTATATATGGATCCCTCATCACAGAGATCCAAAGGCTGGAATCTTGTATCTTGTAGAGAAGTGTTGTTGGTTTTCTGGTGTAATTTCATAGTGTTGGGTGGTCTAAGCTTTACTTGAGGTGAACAAGGGCTTTCTTGCTGGAGGATGATGCTGGGTCAGAACATATGGTTGTAATCCTCTTGCTATTCTTGATCTTAATAAAACTATTCACGTTTTCCTCCATATTCTTGTATGTTTGAATGTATATGCATTTGTATGGTTAACACATATTTGGTCCTGTGTTATTTATGAATATAGATCTATGTTCTTCGATAGTAGTATGTTTCTTTGATTCCACAGGTGCTCTTTGAAGCTGGGCAGACGAAGAAGAAGCGGCAAAGACCTATCAGGAAGGAGAGGAATCAAACAAGGAAACCAAGCGGAAGACTAAGGTTGGTGTCCTTTGTTCCACTCTTATCTATTTTCATAAAGGAAAGTGAAAGTAGACTTTACTTGTTTGTTTCTAAGATAGCTACCAGTCTTAGTGGGAATAGCAGTTCTGAGTGGACACTATTCCTGGTAACAAAATGACGACTCGGCTGGGGAGCGACTAGATTTTTTGTTAGCCTATCTTTGTTTCTTTTATAAACTTACAGACGGAGCCTGAAGTCAAGCCAATTAGCCTTCGAAATGAATTTGTTATACAAATTCAAAGTAGATCAATGCTGCTTCAGTCTATCTCCAGGTTTTGTTTATGAATTAAACAATCGATCTACAAACGTTCTAATTTCCCTAAGTGGTGGCTCTAGTAACCCCCTTAGATCAACCCTTGTGATTTACATATACTGAACATCACTTACTCAGCCTAAATCCCTAAACTGAATTGCAAATTGTGAGTAAAAACTCGTTAAAAGTCTCGCATTGGTACCATCGCACCCTGCCTTTAAGGCAGCCTATATGCATCGCACTTCCCATGTGCAGTAGGTGTGCTACATACTGATTTCCCTGTGTGACAGGTGCGATGGTCAGGGAAGGTTAACTTTACCTTCAGACTTTGGTTTTTCCTTCACTATTTTCAGTTCTATTCAGGAGTTTTGTTTTCTGTGGTCAGTATATCTCTGCGAAAACCCCCTTCTCTTACATCATTCCACTTCTATTATGCAAAGAACTGTAAGTGTTTTTATGTATTGTGCACCATTTTTAGTTCTTTTTTGCAAAGAAGTAGCATAGTCGAACTATCGTTTCTTAATCTGAAAGTGTCGTAAGTGTCGTTTTCAGTTTAGAAGAGAATCCCATTTTTCTTGATAGTCGATTATACAGTTACTCTTGTATATGATTTGAATTAGTAGTTTTTAAAGTGTCAAAAAGCAATTTTCATTTCGAAATCGCAAAGTGTCTCTCTTACCTTCACTTCATTTTGAAAAGAAATTTGTTGAGTATTGTTGCTTTGAAAATAATTCAGATTTGCACTTTGCTTTCTTATCGTCATTCATACATTAAGAAGGCTGAAAACAAATCCATGCATGTGCATTTGCATTTAGACTGCTTGATTTGATTTAAGACATTGCATTTAGTGTGTGCTCTGTGCTCTTTATTGAAATATTCTCAACTTTCTTTCCTTAGTAGCTAGGATTTTCATTGCCAAAAGAAGATTAAACATTTATTTATCATCTTAGACTGCATTTTAGGAATTGTATATACATCACACGGTGAACCTGAAAGGCAAATTTTTAAACAAGATCAGCTTAAAATAAATTCAATGAATCTAGCAATGCTTTGGAACCTAACACACAACATCTAGAGGTCTAGGCTAGAGACGTATTCTGGGATTGTAAAACCTGTTAACTGTTGTTTTCATTGTTGGTTGGGTGATTCCTCCACTTTGAGACGGCAAGTGCCAGTACGGACTTGTGCTCCCATGTACCGTCAAGTTATTGGGAGACCACAATAGGCTACATCCTTTATCCTTAGGAAGCCATGTCTGCCGCCCTATCGATCGCAATGCACTGAACACAGCATTTGGGAAGATTGAATGCCATACCGTAAAAAGTATTATGTAGTTTTGTGATTGGTTTGGTAATCCCCTCTGCCTAGATTTCCAGAGTAGTCCATTTTGCTCCTTTTCAAACTCCTTAAAAGAAAAGGTCCATCTGAGCACTTGTCACTTCAGGCTCATTAAAAATTGAAGGTGACTAGAGTCATATTTTGTTTTTTCTCGACTCTTTAAAATTGGAAAAACAAGTTGCGTCCAAGCGTCTAAAATTTATCTTAAGCTGAATAACATCACAAGTTCCCTCATTGGTCTTTAGGTTGAGAAAATGGAGTCTACCAACCAAGGATTTCCCCTTGGAGGAAATCCTAGTCCATTCTCCTTTTGGGGAAATTTTGGTGCACCCCATATGGCCACATTGTCACTTCCAGGGTTGATGATTGGTTTTCCCATATGGCTCTTCTCTACCTCTGTCGTTCAGAATACCATAATTCCTGAACAATCAATTCAACAACTAGATGATACTAGAGTTGCCCACCAACCTTCTACTTCGTCTGATTCTCCCTCTCCTCCTTCCTCTTCACTTGATGAAGCTGGTAAAGCTAAAGATCAAGTAACTGAGAAGAAGAAGAAGCAGAAAGAGAAAAAGGAAAAGAAGAAGAAGAAGGAACCAAAATTCAAAGGGGGCAACCAAGCGTTGTCTAGCAAAAATTCTCACACCGCACCGTCTAAACCTAAATCTCCATGTGTCATTTGCAATGGAGACCACTATCTCTGAGATTGTCCCTGCATCCCTCGGATCTTAAGGGACTGGTCTCCTCGTTTGCACAATCCGATGTTGTCAACCTCTGATGATCATGTTGAAAGCACACCATCAACCAGTGAAAGTGAAGTATCTAGACAGAAAAGGAATCCCAGATTTCCTTATAAATTTTGTGAAATCAATCACGTCGTCCATCGTTGTCCCTTCTGTTGAAGGCCCCAAAAATCGTGTCTACAACAAGGGGGATACCCACCCGGTCTAGACCTTGGTTGGCAGCTCCTTATCCATTTGGTGTAGCATGTTCGACTAGGGATATGGGACCAGTTTCCCAATTCAGTGTGTGTGTGTGAGAAAGATGGGTATTTCTGTTCTAAATGGAATACTTCTATCCTAATTCTAATCTAATGTTATGCTATTGTATTCTAATAAATAGAAAAACATCAAAATTTATGCTAACCTAGGGTGTGATCTTTCTTCTATGCGATCTAAAAAGATTTCAAACAATAACTGGTAATAAAGATCATTCAATTATTATAAGAAAAGAATTCAATAAAGATGAACTACTTCGTATAAGAAGTTAGATGAAACAGTTGTGAAAACCTATCGCATAAATGAGCTATTCATACACTAGGCATACATACACTAGGCATAAATAAATAGTTATCACCGTACAAAAGTGCCAAATGATAACTCAGGCATCCACGCAGTAATATATAAACAACTGAAAACCGAACATCACTTTAACGCATAAGCAGAAATGGTTAAGAGATAAAAGTACCATTTATAACTAGTCCTACTCATGAGCTTCAAGCAACAATTGATTTATCTCTCCTTGATTTAACATCCACTAAGAGTACAGAAGTGCAAAATTAGTAGCAGATATCAAATGCAAATACCAATAAAACCTGTTCCATTCATTCATCAAAACCTCCTCGGAGGGTGCAAAAGTGCATGTTCTAAGGACAAGTTTTTGATAAATTTCTGGACACTTCTCTAAATGCATGAGAAGGGTTTAAATACTACTAACTAAATAACTTATTTACAAAAATTCAGGATTCGGTTTAAATGACCATCCTTTTTCTAAGCAAAACTATTTCTATATTTTCTCCTTAACGTCGCAAGCATTCAGTATTTGCCTGAGTAGAGTCGGCTGACTGTCTTCCACCTTTGGTTGAGTTAAGCAAACAAAATCGGCAAGAGCTGGCACTATCTTCTCAGCAAAATCGATGATATACATGAGAGTCATCCAATAACTATGTGGCTTTACCATGTATGCCTGGTAATAATCCCATTTCAACTTGATTAACCCTTGGATTGCTTCTACTTTTTCTTTAGCTTTTTGTTTCCATTTTGTTTCTATCGTTGCTTTCTTGCAATTTTTGGGGCTTGCAGGTGACTGAGTAATTAGAATCCTTCCTTTTCAAGCAAGTTTTCTTAGCGATGCATGATTAGAGCTAATCGCGCATCGTAAACTGCCTCTGTTTCTTGATCTTTGCTTCCCTGATGCGTTTTTCGCCTTTTGCGCCTTTTTCTCTTATCGGGTATAAAGCTCAAAATTTGTAAAAATAATGATTCCGTGAGCTCTTGACCCTGAGCATTAAACTGTCTATTTCTTTTATCAGCATCGTTTAGTACCCATTCAACCATGGTTGTATATGAGAAATCTGTGATGGATGCCTCAGAAGAGTTTTGCAGCTCTTTCTCTTCCTTAAGTAGATTAGGTGTGTCTTCCCAAATGGACATTGGAGTACTGCCTTTCCTCCTCATAGTTTCCTACATACTACCTTGTATAACGCTTTGTCCTTCGTTCCTACAGTTTACAAATGAGGTGGAAGTTATGATAAAAATAATGACAAGAACACTTTAAATGCCAAAGATATGCAAAACACGCCACCTTACGTGAACTAGTTCTTCGAAAAACACAACACCATACTTCATTAACAACTGGCAACAACTCATTAATTCGCATTTAAAGTGCATGACTAGTTCTTGGCCTAAAAAGTTTTCTCGAATAATGAGCCAGAACCAACTGTGATGGAGAGGTCTTGCGATTTTTCTTTGCGATATCACAGATCGCTGCATCGCATTATCGCAATCTCATCGTATTGTTCTATCGCAAGGTTGCCTGGTCGCAATATCGCAATATCGCTTGATCGCAATATCGCATTATCGCAAGATCACGGATCGCTTAATTGTTATAATCATTAGGTGTAATTTATGCGATTTTTGCGATGTGCGATATGCGATATCGCATATCGGCGATTTTACGGTTTTCCAATGTGAGTGCTCATTAATGCATGCGATGCGATGGAGTTTCGCGTCGCAATCTCGCGTTTTTTTTATCATTTTGGCTCATTAGAAGGTATCTTATCATTCTTTGCGCGATGCGATATCTCTTAAGGAGTGAATTTACTTTCTTCATCATGAAACTTAAGCTTTTCAGATTCTTCAAAGGTATTTTCCTAAGTCCATGATGTTGTAAGTTTCATCTAAAAGGAAATATAAACACTAATTGATTTTTTTAATTTTTCACTAAGGGTCCCCACTTATTTAGTATTAGCAATAACACTTCATAAGGAGGGGGGTTGTTGGTGGCCACAACAATTGGCGATTCCTTGGAAGAACCAATTATCTCTATGTTTCTATTGAATTTTTTCAACTTCCAAAACAGAAAATTTTTCAGAAAATTAAACTTTATTATGGAAAGATAAAGTACATTATGCTCTAACCTGTCATTGACATTTTGTTTCAGCTATTTTCAACTTTGATTATTTTCTCCCTCAAGTTAATCCTTGTATTTACATCAGTCATTACTTGGTCTATAAAGATAAAACAAAGTCTTCTTTGTAAACTAGTTTTAAATATGCTCATTTGTCGTAGGTAGAGCCTCTGCTACCAGCAAGCATTTATAGCCTCGACAGGGTTACCTGTTACCCAGCAATGATCCTGTATCCTACTTAAAGAAACCTACAACTCTCAAAGAAGAATCCACATCCACACTTATTGCTTTAATTTTTTTATTTACTCTTAAAGAACAATGTCTTAGTTTGATAGCCAATTTATGACACAGTCATTCACTCGATTTATAACTTTGCTGAACAAGCTGGCTCGTGATGAGACCCCTT
>APFE031711493.1:27206-42552 GCA_000404065.3 Pinus taeda
GACCCCTTGCCTCTTGATTGTAACAATCTTGAGTCATTGCCCTATTGTGGTATGCAGTATTTGGCAAAGTCAGCAAGTTATAATATCTGTGATTATGATAAGCTGGCTCATGATGAGACCTCTCATTCTTCAAGATGAAGTGTATCCTTGGATTATTCCTCTGAAAGCTGTGATTTCCTTAGCAGGGAGGAAGTCATTGTTTCCTTTAGATAGCTCTGGACGACAATGGTAGAGTTTTTGGAAGTATTTGTTCTACAGAGAATCTTTATTTTTTTATTGATACCTTTCATTGCACTGACATAAAACAATTTCTTCACTAAAGGTTGTTTATATCAAACTTTATGAAGTTGAAACTAGTGTCATATCTAGGTTAGAGTCTTTAACTGTATCTTTCAATAATAAAGATCAATTTTCCAAAATATTTGCTATTTATACAAGTGAAAAATCAAAATCTGAAAGATAGTTGGTTTCTTTTTCGTAAATGCCTAATGTAACCATTCACAACTGGTTTTATTATGAAAAGAAAACTATTACTCTACAAAAATAGAAGAATAATCTTCTATGGAAAATATTTCTTTAGAATTTGTCCGTTGACAGGCAAAGAGTCTCTTTTACCTGCTAAATCCTGTAACACAAATGTTGATGGACCTAAGACTTATACAATTTGAAAAGGACCAAGCCACATTCTTTGAAATTTTGTATGTTTTCCCTTTTCTTCATGAGCCTTGTCCCATTTTAAAACTAAGTCTCCCATCTGAAAATCTTTTATGGTCATTATGTTTGAATCAAAAGAGGATTTTACTAGTGCTTGATGATGAGCATGCGTTTTCTTAGCTCGTTCTCGTTGTTCTTCTAACTTTATTATTTCCATTTGTCTTAGCTGTAATGAGGAAGTTGGTACTTCATGAATGTATTGAACTAGAGACAAAGAGGGAATTGCTAAATGAGTTGGAAGAACCACTTCTTTCCCATAAACTAAATTAAAGGGAGAAGTGTCGATGGAAGGTTTTCTCGTTATTCGGTCCGCCCACAAAGCATATATTAAAGATTTATGCCAATTTTTATGATTTTGATCTACTGTTATTTTGATAATCCTGATTAGGTTTTATTTGTAGACTCGGCTAACCCATTGCCCCGTGGGTAATAATTGGCCAAATATTTAAGTTTGAATCCTCTTGTAAGTGCAAATTCAGTTATTGAATTTCCAAAAAAGTATGATGCATTATCAAACATTAAAGCGAAAGGAAATCCAAAACTGGTGATTATAAATTGATCTATGAACTCAATGATATTTTCAGCATTAGCCATCTTGAGTGGAACTGCTTTTACTCACTTAGTAAAATAATCTGCGGCTGTAAGGATATATCTATGCTGCTTAGAAGAGTGAGGAACGATCTCACCTATTATGTCCAATCCCCACTGACTGAAAGGTTTCTCAAAGTTAACTGGTTGTAGTGGTAAGGATGCCTTCTTTTGTCTCCCAGCAGTAGTTTGGCAGACTTGACATTTCCTCACGTAACTGTGCGAGTCTTTGAATAACATGGGCCAGTAATACCCTGCGTGCAAGATTTTATGTGCAGTAGCATCTCCAGCATAGTGTCCGCCTGCTGGCCCATCGTGGAGTTCCTGCAAAACTTTTTCAGCTTCAGATTTCTCAAGACATCTAAGGAGGACAGAATCGTAATTTATTCTAAAAAGAATATCATTTATGAAATGATATTATTTGGCTTTCAACCTTAGAGCTCTTTTCTTAGTATGATCGAGGTGCGAAGGAGCATATCCGTTCTTAAGATAATAAATGATATCAGCGTATAATGACTCTGCATCGTTTAGGCTTACCTCACACATTTGCACCTCTACAGATGGAATTTCAAAAATTTGCGACGCTCCAGCCAGCATTTTGCAAAAGCCTTGACCTCTCACAATGTTTGCTGGTTTAATTTCTATGTCATATTCTTGTAAGGCAGTAACCCAATTGGCCCTTTTCTCACCCACATCCTTTTTTACTAGAAGATTCCTTACCGCTGGAAATGGTACTATAATTTTAGTATGGGTTTTGAGTAGAAAAGGTCTGAAGTATTTGATTGCTTTGAAAATAGCATAAGCCTGTTTCTCCACATTTGAATAATTTAATTCAACACCCTGTAAATTTGCACTGAAAAAAGCAATTGGGGCTTCAACCTTTTCTTGATTCGTTTGAGTGAGTATCACAACATATGACCTATCTGAGGCTAATGTATATAAAATAAAAGGTTCTGAAAAATTCAGAGTTGCTAAAGATGGAGCATTAATAATAGCTTGTTTGATCAGGTTAAATTCTTCATGTTCATCTTGGCCCCATTTAAAATTTGAGTTCTTTTTTATCATGGCATGTAAAGGAGACACGTTTCGTGAAAAATCAGGAACAAATATCTTTACAAAGTTGATCTGAACAAGGAAAGATTGCATGGCTTTTTTGTTATGAGGTAGGGATATTTCAGAAATCTCTTTGATTCTGTTGGAATCGATGTGAATTCTAGATTTTGACACTATGAATCCTAGAAGTTTCTCTTCACTTAATGCGAAAAAAGATTTCTTTGGGTTAAGTGAAATTCCATACCTTAAACATCGTTGGAAGATTTGTTTCAAATCTTTGAGATGGTTGCTTCGTTTCTTGGAATACATGGTTATATCATCCAAATAAACAATTGCAGATTTATTGGCTAAACCTTTGAATGCGATGTCCATGGCTCTCTGAAATGTGGCACTAGAGTTAATCAAACCAAATGGCATCTTTCGATATGCATATGTGCCCCATTTAGTTCTGAATGTCGTTTTCAGTTGATCATGAGGATGTACCAACGCTTGATTGTATCCTGAAAATCCATCCAAGAAAGAAATTAATTCTGAGCCCACCACTGACTGCAATATTTGCTCCATAGGTGGTAAGGGAAAATTGTCTTTTTGATAGGCCTTGTTAATATTTCGAAAGTCAATGCAAATTCTAATATCTCCATTTTTCTTTCTAACAGGTACCATATTAGAGACCCATTTAGAATGTCTCACGGAAAAGATTATCTTGGCTTTCAACAGCTTATTGAGTTTGGTTTTTATCTGATTTTCTAAATTGGGATGAATCTTTGTCAATTTTTGTTGGATAGGTTTTTCATTATCGGTCATTGAAATAGTATGTTGGATGATGGAAGTGTCGTATGTTTTGAGTTCATCATAGTTCCAAGCAAAAACGTTTTTGTATTGTCTCAAAAGATGAATATATGCTAGTTTTTCTTCAGGGGCTAGGCCAAGGCCTAGATTTATGTTTTGTGGTTTGGCATCGGTTCCTAGGTTTAAAAATTCGTAATTCAAAGTTGAACTTTCAAGCTTTGAATTGGTAGACCTTTTAAACTGATCTTTCAAATCATACAGATCTTCTAACTTGACCACCGACTTAGGTATAGCATTGTTAGTGCTATCTTGTTGCAATTGTCGATCATGTTGGTCTTCGTCAATTATTTGATTGGAGTAAGATCCTTCAGATGTAAGGAAATTTACGATATCGGGATCGTCGTTGAATATTCTCCAGTTTGTGATGTTGTCAGGAATAAAAGGTCTAAAGATTAATTCTATTGAGAATCTATCTGGACTAAAATCTTCCGAAGGAATGAGCTTAGAAGCTACATTAGCTAAAAGGTCAGTGCTTGCATTATGGAGTCTGGGAATTGATGAAATATTGAATGCTATAAAATGCTCATTCAGATCTTGAACTAAAGATTGATAATGTTTTAAATGACATGATAAACAATGTATAGTATTCTGTACCTGTCTGACTACAATTTCAGAGTCTCCGAAGACTTGGAGGTACTTGATGCCTAACCCGATTCCTTTGTACAACCCTTCGACTAAAGCCTCATATTCTACTGCATTGTTGGTACAATCAAATTTGAGCCTACATGTTAACATGTTTTTATCTCCTTCTGGACTAATTAGCATGCATCCTGCTCCTACTCCTTCGTTAGATTTAGAACCATCAAAAAATAATTTCCAAAACAAAGATTTATTTATAGACCTATCTAAAAAATTGATACATTTTGAACTATCCGTTTGAGAAAAATTTTCGACTTGGGACAAAACAGAATGTTCTAAATAAGGTGACGTATGAGCATTAAAATTGTCGAGGAAAGAATCTACTGAGTAATTGCCAATTATGCTACTGTTATATGCAACTAGTTCATTTTCCCCCTCTAATTCTGTTACTATGTACTTCTGATGTAATTCTTGTTCAACTTTTATTTGATTTGGCTTACCATTGTAAGGCATCCACATGTGCGACCAGTTAGTTGTGAAGTATCCATGTAGTTTTTCTAACCAATACCTACTAAGAATTAAGCCATAAAATTCAGGGATATCGGCGACTAAAATGTCAATAACTTAACATACCTTCGGGTTGAATGACAACCTTATGGTTACTTGATTTAGTTCTCCAATGACTTCGACTTGTAATCGATCTAGCTGAACTATGCGAACAATGGATTTCTATGGTTGAATGTTTAATTTAAAGCATATGGACTTTGGTAAAATATTCGATGAAGCACCAAAATCCACTAAACAATTATGTACATTTTTATTAAAAATCTCATAAGTAAGGAGAAACGGGGGAGTATGAGATCTTGATCTTCCTCCAATTAAAGCAATGTTGTTTGGATCAATCTTGTTAGTCGTATTAGTTGGAGGTCTTCCCATGTTTTGGGAAGCTTGAGAAAGTACAGCAACAGGCAAAGGTGCAACTGGCACAGCATGTAATTCTTTCAAAATTATCTTTTGTTGATGCTTTAACTTGCTCAATTCGTAAAGAGTGATGTTGGCCCTAGTCTTTTTCATGTCTTCTATAATATTGTACTCCATTTCATCCGAAACGATCTGTTTTTTAGATGGAGTTGATGAATATGTTTGTACTGGGCTAGTTTGAGTCGCTTTAGATGTCATTTTCTTTGTTGTGACTTTATCATTTTGTTGCAAAGCTTGCGCTTTTTGGCTTTGGGGTAGTTTGGGGAGGATCAAGCTGATTTCTACTTCGTGTGTTAACTAGGAATACTTCTTGATCTTCTTCTTGTGGGAGGATGAAATCCCACATTCCTTGTAATTCTACAACTTCTTCATCATCGGTTTACCCTTCAGTGGTAATTTCCTCTTCCTCTTCCTCGGATTCAGCACTTGTAATAGCATTGGGTGGCCTTGAATCTGTTGACGAGACTCTTTTAAAGCTCTGTAGGGCCTTTTTGAAGAAGTTTATACTACTTGCTTTTTTATGTCGACCATTTCATTGGACATGGTCTTCAAAACTTTTTGCAATCCCTTCAAATAGAATGGATCTTTTGCTTGTTTCTTCTTGGACTCTTCTTTGAAGGTGACCTTCTTAGATTTTCATTCCTTTATAGCGGATTTCTTCTCTAGGGCTATTATACGTTTCTCTACTGCTATGGCTTCTTTCATGTTTTCAGCTAAGGTTGTTTTATTAGCCCTGTCCATGAAGATTGCTATGTTTGATGGTAAAGTAGTGATATACCATTCACATCGTACTTCTTCGCTGGGTTGGGAAGTAGTAGGAATTTTGTTTAGAATTTTATTGAAATGTAGATTGAAGTCTTTGATAGGCTCTCTAGATTCAGCCCTAAGGTTGGATAGGTCGTTGATTAACGTTTCCGTAGAACTTTCATCACCAAACTTGGTTAGGAATTGGTCTTGGAAGATGTCCCAACTAGTAATAGATCTAGAGGGTAATGAGAAACACCATGACCCGGCTGTTCCTTGCAGAGTATAAGGAAACAATCGAACAACAACATCCTCATTAGTAACCCCATTGAGATTAATGGATAGCATAAAGTTGTTTATGTGCTCTTCTGTTAGCATGCCTGCCTCGGGATTGAACTTAGGCAGCCATTTCTCGGGATGGGCCGGTATTTGACTCAAGGGTCCAGGAATTAAGACTGCCCCAGGGTTATTCCATGGAAATTGGGCCATTGTTGAACTACTAACAGAGGGAAGTGTAAAAGATGATCCTTGTGGTTGGGAAGATGAGGATATTATGATTGTAGATGATTGAGGAGGAGTTGTAGGGGTTCTAGTGGGTGGATTGACAATGGTCTGAAGTGGAGGAGAGGATGGTTGACTTCGTGGTGAAGAGGTTGAGATGGATAATGTTGATGAAAGAGTCTCACTGTCGGAATCTTTAGGGGAATTCCTTGCTCTTTTCCTTTTGGGAAGAGGTAACTCGGTTGGTTGAATGCCAAACATTTCACTCTTTAATCTGGTCAGGGGATGAGCAGGGTTATACTGTGAAGTCATGCTGCCTTGAGATTTATCAGATCTTTGAGGAGAAATGGAAAATCGCTGAAGCTTGTGAATGAGAGATTTGACTTCAGGAGGTTCACTAATAGATTGTTCTAAAATTTCAAGGTTTGTAGCAGCGGTTGATGCTCCAGCGACTTCTAACTCTAGATTTAAGTGTAATGGAGAAGTCGGGGGAGATGGTGAGGGCAATTGACTCTCATAATGGTATTTTGATTTAGATTTACTTGCCATTGATAGTTCAGGTGCTCCTTCTAGTGCCAAATATGTTGAAGGCCCTGAAAATTGGGTCTACAACAAGGGGGATACCCGCCCGGTCCGGACCTTGGTTGGCAGCTCTTTATCCGTTTCATATACCGGGTTCGATTGGGGATATGGGACTAGTTTCCCAAATCAGTGTGTGTGTGTGAGAAAAATGAGTATTTCTGTTCAAAATGGGATACTTTTATCCTAATTCTAATCTAATGCGATGCTATTGTATTCTAATAAATAGAAAAACATCTAAATTTATGCTAACCCGGGGTGTGATCTTTCTTCTATGCGATCTAAAAATATTTCAAACAATAACTGGTAATAAAGATCATTAAACTATTACAAGAAAAGAATTGCAATAAAGATGAACTACTTCGTACAAAACATTAGACAAAACAGTTGTGAAAATATATTGCATAAATGAGCTATTCATACACTAAGCATAAATAAATATTTATCACCGTACAAAAGTGCCAAATGATAACTCATGCATCCACGCTGTAATATATAAACAACTAAAAATTGAGCATCACTTTAACGCATAAGCAGAAATGGTTAAGAGATAAAAGTACCATTTATAACTAGTCCTACTCATGAGCTTCAAGCGACAATTGATTTATCTCTCCTTGATTTAACATCCACTAAGAGGACAGAAGTGCAACATGAGTAGCAGATATTAAATGCAAATACCAATAAACCCTGATCCATTCATTCATCAAAACCTCCTCGGAGGGTGCAAAAGTGCATGTTCTGAGGAATTGTTTTTGACAAATTTCTAGACCCTTCTCTAAATGCATGAGAAAGGTTTAAATACTACTAATTAAATAACTTATTTACAGAAATTCAGGATTCAATTTAAATGGCCATCCTTTTTCTAAGCAAAACTATTTCTAAAATTAAATCTAATATATAACTATTTTTATATTTGCTCCTTAATGTCGCAAGTATTCAGTATTTGCCTAAGTAGAGTTGGCTGACTGTCTTCTGCCTTTGGTTGAGTTAAGCAAATAGAATCGGCAAGAGCTGGCACTATCTTCTCAGCAAAATCGATGATATACTCGAGAGTCATCCAATGACTATGTGGATTTACCATGTATGCCTGGTAATAATCCCATTTCAACTTGGTTAACCCTTGGATTGCTTCTGCTTTTTCTTTAGCTTTCTATTTCCAGTTTGTTTCTATCGTTGCTTTCTTGCAATTTTTGGGGCTTGCAGGTGACTGAGTAATTAGAAGCCTTCCTTTTCGAGCAAGTTTTCTTAGCGATGCGCGATTAGTGCTAGTTGCGCATCGGAAACTGCCTCCGTTGCTTGATCCGGGCTTCCCTGATGCGTTTTTCTCCTCTTGCACCTTTTTCGCTTATCGGGTATAAAGCTCAAAATTTGTAAAAATAGTGATTCTGTGAGCTCTTGACCCTGAGCATTAGATTTTCTATCTCCGGTATCAGCATTGTTCAGTACCCATTCAACCATGGTTGTATATGAGAGATCTGTGATGGATGCCTCAGAAGAGTTCTGCGACTCTTTCTCTTCCTTAAGTAGATTAGGTGTGCCTTCCCAAATGGACATTGGAATACTGCTTTTCCTCCTCATAGTTTCCTGCGTACTTCCTTGTATAACGCTTTGTCCTTCGTTCTTGCAGTTTACAAATGAGGTGGAAGTAATGATAAAAATAATGACAAGAAAACTTTAAATGCCGAAGATATGAAAAAACACACCACCTTACGTGAACTAGTTCTTCGAGAAACACAACACCAGACTTCATTAACAACTGGAAACAACTCATTAGCTCGCATTAAAGTGCATGACCATTTCTTGGCCTAAAAAAAGGTTTTCTCGAATAATGAGCCAGAACCAACTGTGATGGAGAGGTCTTGTGATTTGCTTTGCGATATCGCATATCGCTGCATCACATTACCACAATATCATCTTGTTGTTCTATCGCAAGGTTGCTTGGTCGCAATATCACAATATCGCAAGATCACAAATCGCTTAATCGTTGTAATCATTATCTGTAATTTATGCAATTTTTGCGATGTGCGATATGCAATATCGCATATCGACGATTTTAAGGTTTTTCAATGTGAGTGCTCATTAATGCATGCGATGTGATGGAGTTTCGCGTCGTAATCTCATGTTTTTTATCATTTTGGCTCATTAGAAGGTACCCTATCATTCATTGCGCGATGCGATATCTCTTAAGGAGTGAATTTACTTTCTTCATCATGAAACTTAAGCTTTTTAGATTCTTCAAAGGTATTTTCCTAAGTCCATGATGTTGTAAGTTTTATCTAAAAGGAAATATAAGCACTAATTGATTTTTTAAAATTTTTTTGATTGAGGGTCCCCACTTATTTAGTATTAGCAATAACACTTCATAAGTAGGGGGGTTGTTGGTGACCACAACACCTCCATGAACTCACTCATCTTGCAGGGTCTCTTCAAACCATTCTCTTCAAAAGCCATGAAATCTTAGCCAAAGAGGAATCAGGAAAAAGATGACCCTTCTCCCGCAGTTTTTCTTCATCGAGATTACCTAGTTCATGCATTATTTGTTGGATATTTCTTTTGATATTCTAACACTCCTTATACAAAAGGGGAAAATCAACATAACATTATCCATATACCTTCATTGTATAAGGTATTGCAAGAAAATTCTTTGTAAATACATATATGCACATATATATGCACCGCACAACAACCTCATCTATTTTGAAATGGCATAAAGATTCCATCCCTCGTGTTTCTAAAAAAAGTTGTGATATGTTAAACGAGTCGTTACCACAAAGTCTCTAACAAAAAGACACAGATGCGTTTTTTGAAATTCTCGTGCAAAGCAATTGGGTTCTCTTAAAAGCTTTTCAAGATCATAAAAAAGTGATGATTGAAACAAATTGAAAAAACAAAATCATTAATCGAAAATAAGAAAAGAAAAGTGGAGTTCATTGAAAACTTATTCTAAATTTGAAAAAGTAACCGTAAATCAAGATCATAAAAAGCAAGAAAATTTTGGCTCTCCTAGATCATTGAAAACTGATTCTAAATTTGAAAAAATAATGGTAAATCAAAATCATAAAAAGCCATGATCAAATCGAAAACATTAATCGAAATTAAGAAAAGAAAAGCATGTGAGATTTTTATGCCCACTTTTTCTTTAGGACGATGGGATAAACCAATTTTAAATTCTCTCTTATTTCTATGGAAGAGACAACAGAGGGGATTTCTCTTTCTAACGAGCCAATATAGAAACCCTACATATATGTATCGAAGGTTGCAGAAATTTCCTATTTACTTCCTCTGTGTCATGTACCTTTGGTCTATGATATGCCTAATCATGTCATCTACATGCTTGGTCATCTCAGTCTCAGTCTATGTGTGATCTGGTGTTAGAATCTATGTCTACACCTATGAGTATGCGTGCTTGGGCATCTGAGTCTAGTGTCACAGTATATGCTTGTGCGTATGCGTGAATCTCAGTCTGGTGCGAGAGAGTCTGAGTCAAAGCCTGTCATAAGAGTGAGTCTTTGGCTATACAAAATCTGTCATGTCGTATGTATGTGAGAGGGGGGGAGACAGTATAGATCATCCACCGCTGGTGCAAACATCTTCCCAACTTCAAAGGGAAGGAGACCGAGACCCTATCACTCACTGCTAGGTAGTTTGTAAATAAATGTGTTTTCATGGTGAAGTTTCGGTCGCAGTTTTTCGTTTTAGATTTAGTAATTTATATTAATTTGTTTTCTTACATAAATGTCTTAACATTTTTACTTTTTATTTTGAGAGTCTGTTCATTTGTGCCTCTATGCAACTCCTTGTTGGCATGGACCAACTTGCTTTCCCAAATGCTCTGCTTATTCTAGGTAGATTCCTGAATTATTTTCTTTGCTAATTATTTATTTTTTTCCTTTGCCATTTTAGCTTTAGGTTTGAAATGTTAGTTATAAAAAATAGTTACATGGCTAATTTAAGAATGGTTAAATAAAGGGTAATAATAGTTATTAAAAAAAAGTGACATAACTAATTTAAGAATGGTTAAATAAAGAAGGTTTAGTTAGATTTTTTTGTTAGCAATTTTAATTAGATATCATAATTATAAAATAAAATTACTTACTAATTAAAACATGGCTAAATATTTATTTAATTAAATATATGATGTGAATTTATATTGTGAAGTATTTATTTAGTGCTCCTCAACATTATTCTCCATTTCCATTTAATCTTTTAAATTAAAATTTATTAGTTATTTAATCATAAAGTGGTTTTCTTCAAAATTATTTGTGATTTAAACCATTTTTAAAATTTTTGGACCATGATAATGTATTTATTTTAGATTTCCTCTTGATATTATTATATTCACTTTCTCAATCAATAACAATTAATGAACAAACTAAGTCCAATTAACAAACACTATAATTATACACTGATAATATTGAAAACACTAAACTCATTCATAAAGTGGTAGTTGCCTAAATCGCCTCAGTTCAATACCCTCTCAGTTTCTGCCCTAACAATTTCCCTATTTTCTTTCATTGGGTTTTCTGTCTTTTTATCATCAATTATATCTGAGGTTTGAAGTATTATTGAATAAAGGAAAGAAATCCCTTAAACATGAATATTCTTTTCATTTTTCTCTCATAAATGTGAATATTTCATAAACATGAATTTTGAGAGGGCATTTTATTAGATAATTTTTGTTCTTTTAATTAAATAATTTTTGTTTTTCTTTTAATTAAATAAGTTTTAGTGAAAAAGGTGGCATTTTTATATTATGAGAGATTATAGGGCACAATGTATTTATTCACCATGAGAAGTAGCACATGGGTGGAACTAACTATTTGCAATCTAGTTTTCAATACATTTTAGTACCTCATGACAAGAAATCCAAGAAATCAACATAACTTGTTCATTACCCATAGAATCAACCCAGTCTTTAGTTTCTTTTTTGTAGAAAGCAAAGAATTCCATGAGTTTAACTAGATTGACCACTCACTTGCCCAATGGAGAACTTGAATGGCCCTAGTAATTAGGGAATACCATATGGAATGCCTGAAATCAATTTTGACCTCTAGACATCTAGTAATATGTTTTGATTCTCCCTTCTCTTATTTTAAACCTTCAACAGGCATGCTTAATGCATCCATTTATTATTCTTTCTTCCTCCTCGAAAGCACATGCTTATATGATTATGAGTAGGGAATGACTGCTTGAAATTTTTGTCCTGTGTTGTGTATGAGTAGGGAATGAGTGGTTGAATTTTTTTTCCTGTGTTAGGTTTATCACCTATCACTATAGCCATAGCTCAAACATATTATCTAATTAGAAATTTCTGACAATACCCCAAATAGTGGCAAATTGGCTGAAGAGTGCAAGTCCTACATGGCTGACTTTTGGTCAACTTCATTATTTATAGCGATCAATGTTTTTCAATAACTTCTTTCTTATCATTGTCTTAGAGCTATCAATATATACAATGTCATCAAGACAATATATGTTACTCATTGCATTTTGTATTTGTTAAAATCTAACAGAGATAATATATAGTTTTGTACTCCACCCTTGGAATTTAAAAGGTAACATCTCTTCCTTACTGTCAACAAACTGAAATCCAAAAACAAAGAAAATAATGGTAAACCCTCATCTCCTATATTTTCGTTGATCAATGTTTGTTAATAGCTTCTTTTTAACCCATGTTCTGAGAGTTACGAATGTTATCTATTTATTAATGCCAAGGTAGTATATTTGTTAACATATAAGGCATCGCCTATTAATAAATTGATAACATTATATATATTGATGACCAGTTCTTAGTTCTCCACACTTGGGATTTCGAAAATAACATCTCTTCCAATAGAAAAACAAAGGAAATGATGGGAACCCTCCTCTTCGCCTTAAATCAGAAACCCACCATGACTAAAATAACCCTCATCTCCTGTATTTCTATTGATCATGAATCTTTCTTCCCTACCCATCCATTCTCTATTCCATTCTATTCAGATTATTCCATCCATACATTAAATCATTGTAGTTTAGTTTCATGTGCATGTATGTTTAAACTTTGCAATTTGTTTTTTGCACTAGCGTAATGTGATGTGCCACGTAATTTTGCTATATTTTAGTTTTATTTAAATTAAATGCACTTTAGTGTGAGTTATACAAGATAGTTGGTGTAGTCTGTGGCCTCAAATTCCATTTTTCAAACTGACATTCTCTTATAATTAAATCTTATTTCTAGAACGATGTTGTTTTATATTAAATGGCATTATCAAAATATTTTGAATTGCCCTTTCACATCTTTTAAATATGTTGTTCAATAAAATTTATTTTAAATTATTTTTATTATCTTTAATTTTATGTTTAGTTTTTTAATAATATTATATATCTTAAAGTTTTAAATGAATCTTTTATTAGTAGTATTGAGATTAATTTATTTTTTAAAATTATTTTACAATTTAGATAATTAATGCTATTAAGTTTTATATTACATTTTATTAATGATGTAATATAGTATATATAAGCTCTTATAAGTTTAGTAGGCCAGAGTAGGCTAGGCTAGGCTAGCTTAGGATAGAATAGGATAGAGAAGGCTAGGATAGGTGAGGATATGATAGAGTAGGCTAAGGTTGGCTAGGCTAGAGTAGACTATGTTCAGCTAGAGTATGATAGAGTAGACTAGGCTAGGCTACAGTAACAGTAGAATAAGATACAATAAACTAGGCTAGGCTAGAGTAAGAGTAGAATATGATAGGATAAACTAGGCTAGGATAGAGTAGGGTAGAGTAGGCTAGTACGGTAGGCTAGGCTACACTAGAGTAGGCTAGTAGGCTAGGCTATGTGTTACACTGAAATTTGTCACCATGACTATCTGCAGTTAATATGGCTCCATCAATAGTCATATTATCCTCCTTGTCAAGCCTCATACCTCTGCTCTTCATGTCAAACTTCAAAAAGAGAGAAAGTCACTTAAAAATATGTTTAACTCTAGGTACGCAGGTTCTCTCTACCTTGCCTGCGTGTACGCATCCCAAGATCATTGTACCTGCGTACTTGTACACTCTGTAAGTCAAGGGATGGGTGCGTACTCCTGTAAAGGTCAAAAGGCGCGAGTTTCATCTTAAAAAAGTTACTTGTGGTCACTTCTAGAGCTTTCTAAAAGAGTGTTTGACGTGTATTGAGCACCTCCAGATGGTTCATGCATCCCTATGATAGAGGAACTTATCCCATCAAGAGAGGAGCTACCCCATCCAAAAGAGGGAGTATCCCATTGATGTTGGAACTGAATAACTTCCTCTAGAACACTATAAATACAGGCATTGGGCCAAGGGAGGGGAAGTTAAAAGCTGAACATTCCAAAGGGTAGATGCTGCTAGAATTAGGACTTCCATTGTAAGCTTGTGAGGAGAGATTACCATCCTTTCTTGTTTCATTTGGAAGTGGGTGAGCTTGTCAAAGTAGAGGAAAACCCCTGCTGGACCCTGGGAGGAACTTGCACAACACCAAGGCTCAGGTTGTAATGGTTTCTTTTTTGTTTCCTTAATACAAATAAGTCCATTCTTCTCAATGATTTGTGTTAATGAATGGTTTCATATACTCCTTGGTCTATATGTTGAATATGCTTTGTTTTATGGAATATTCAGGTGTTATGTAATCGTTTGATTGTTAGTGTATGCAGGTTTCAAAGTGAAGGAGGAGCTCATCTGGATCGACGAGCCTAGACTGCTACAACAAGCGTTGGACTTGAGGTAGGATCGAAAAACACTTGGTTTCTCATAGAATAATGTATGTTTAGAGAAGGATTGCTCTTAATTGTCTTGTTTGTCACTAGAGAGTCTTAGACTCCTAGGGAGGTTAGTTTTGTCAGCAAAAATAACTCTTTCCGCATGACAAATTGGCGGCTCCGCTGGGGAATCCATTGATGTGATTGATTTTTCCTTTGAGTATTACTTTGATCTGAAAAGAGTCTTTTTTCTTTTGTTTTTTGATTGCTTGACTGTGTTTTTTGGTGGGTTAGCTTAGAGTCGAGTTAGAATTTAGTTTTTCTTCATTTTGCAGCAGTACACACCCTCTGAGTTAGACACAGTGCGTACTTGTACGCACTGTATCTGTGTACACAGAGCATGCACGCACCTGGTTAAACAGGCTGCCTGCGTACCCTGTTAAAATTGAGAAAATTCCCTTTTTTATCACTTTTTCCTTTTAGATTTTGTTTTTCTTAGTCTTTACTGCCCAGATCCACTGGTTGACTGTCAAAAATCTTCACCTGCACTTGTTCCATTAGTGTCAAAGTTTTAGTGAAATTCCTTGAGATTTTAGCCTTAGGGTTTTGATTTTTATATTGGTCCTGTAGTGACTTTGGGTTTAGAAGTTGCAAAGCCTTAGATATCTCTGGTTTTGTCAGTCTTCTTAGGAGTCGGACCAGTCGCAAAGTCTACCCTCGTGAGCGACCTACCTTTGCATTGTCTCTTTGCAAAATTTCAATATAGCTTGTTCATTTAAAGTTGTGAATTTTATTTTCAAAAAGAACAAAAAGAGATTGAGTTTTTGTTTTGATTAGTTTGTGACTCTACATAAACTAGTCCTTGGATTGATCATTGCCAAGTAAAACATCCCGGAATCATCCTAGTAAGCTTTTGCTTCTTAGATTAACTTGTTAGTGAAAGATTAGGTAAATTTCCTTTGATTTGTTTTTGAGTGATTTTGCATAGATTTTCATAGATCTTGAAATTGCTTTGATTAGATTAGTTTTACATGCTTTTATTAAATAGGAAAATATCAA
>APFE031711493.1:51647-69728 GCA_000404065.3 Pinus taeda
TTTCCTTTATTAGGAGCTTTAGATTTACACTCCCTTTTGAAGTGCCCTTCCTTTCCGCATTTCCAGCACACCAACTTTGTAGGTTTTCCTGGAGATTTAGATCTCCCTCTAGATTTAGATCTCCCACTCGATGACTTATTTTAATTTCTGTTCTGGGACCGTCCTCGTACAGACAAGGCATCACCATTCTGGCTGTCCATATTTTTCCGTCTCATCTCCTCCGTCAGCAAGGCTGAGACTATTTCATCAAACTGCAAAGCGGTTGCATTGCTACCTATTGCAATAACCAGACTATCCCACGAATCTGGTAAAGAACACAACAAACTGATGCACTTATCTTCATCTGAAATTTTAATATCAACAGATGACAACTGACTTACCACAGTATTAAACACATTCATATGCTCTGTCACCGAGTCTCCATCTTTCATCCTCAGGTTATACAGCTTTTTCTACAGGAATAGTTTATTCACCAGAGACTTAGATTGGTACAAAGTCCCTAACTTGTCCCACAGAGCCTTCGCCGTAGCTTCCCCTGATACATTCAGCAATACTGAATATGACACACACAATCGTATTGTGCTCTTTGCCTTCCGATCCAACTTCTTCCATTCTTCATTGGTCACTCCTGTTGGTTTAGTACCCGGATCTACCGTGATCCACTGATCTTTATCCACCAACAGATCCTCCATCTTGAGTTTCCACAACTCAAAACTCTAACCATTGAACTTCTCAATCTCTATCTTTCCGCTGCTCGCCATCTTCTTTCACGACCAGATCGATCTCGTAGATCTCCAACTGAACAGGGTCTACCACAAGCCCGAGCGAAACCCCTCAGCAACAAAGGCATCCCCTTGAAGTCAAAATAGCTCTGATACCAAATGTAGTTTTTAACCCCGTATAGAAATCACCTGCATACGAATTCTAAATCACAGGAAAAAATAAAAATGCGAGAGCATAACACATAAAACACATATACATAGAGATTTCCCACTGGATCCCAAAACTGGACTACCAGCTTGATTTTTTCATTATGTTCCTTTCAATGTTTACAATACATATTTATACATGCCGAGGCATCCAATACCATGGACCGAAAACCATCGTGTCCAAAACCATGGACCAAAAACCATCGCGTCCAAAAAACATGTGCAAAAATCATGCACAAAACCATAGGTGGGCCCGCCCAACCTAACATAGGGTCCAAAACCAAAATTTTTCGGGGCGCTGTCCCAGACCCCATAAAGTGGGGTTACGGGTACCCCTCAAACCCCCTATTAACTATGTGGAAAGAATATAACACAACCCAACAAGAGGAAGCAATTGTTTCATCAAGAATTCCAAACTTGTGGAATTCATGGAATGATCGTATGATGACATCAAAGAAGCAAATCAAGGGATTGAAGCTCTTTCAATCAAGGAAGTTGTTACAGGAAGTCTAAATGACCCAAAGGAAAATGAGGTATGTATGCTTATATTCAATATTGAAGAGTCATGTCATATGGTTACAGGTAACATGGATCAATGCTCTATCTTGAGATCATGATCAAAAGAAAGGATATCCTCCCTCAAAGGAATACAAGAATGCATGGATCACACATTCACTAGATGAAATCAACATAATATTTCCTCATATGAAGCATGAGGTGGTTGACTACAATTTAGGAACTCTAATTGGAAGCCCCTGGGAATGAAATGTGTGAATAAAGGAAGGAAGATATCATGCGATATGCAACGACGGAAGAAGGCAATCAACATACGAAAGACCAAGAATATTTTACTAGGATATCTCCATGAAAGATATGAAGACTTTGATGGAGTCTGAAAAAGAAAGAGACCCTTGACAATAGATATCTTTGGGAGATGTGTCGATATGTATGCAGGATGTTGATGCAAACTAGAAGATGTCATGATGGAAGACCATCACAAAGGTAATTTTGATTGAAGTGTTCATTTTTTATTTTTGAACAAATATCTGGATGGGATTATGCAAGGTTGTCAAGGGAAGATCTATGGATATATTCCACCATTGATGCCCATGTAGTAGCACACTAGTACAAAATGGATAATTAGTTACGAAAAAAATGACTAAAATTTGCATATAAATCACCATTTTTCAATGGGTGACTAATAGTAGCTAATTTACACCACCTTATAATGCAACCAACATTTAGTCATTTTTAGCTTAGTCATTAATTTGTTGTCTCAATTTTATCATTTAGTAGTATATTTAATCATAAATGAAGTCATTAATTTAGTCATTAATTGTCATAATAAATGACCAAATATACGACAAAATATATTACTATATGATCACCCGAAAATTCAATTAATGACCAAAGAAATATGACCAAAATGTTGGTCGTGTTATAAGATACTGTAAATTAGCTAGTAATAGTCATAGATATGAAAATTTTAGTTATAATTTGAAACCAATTAATGACCAAAGAAATATGACTAAATTTCAATCGTGTTATAAGATAATATAAATTAGCTACTAATAGTTGTATATATGCAAATTTTAGTCGTCATTTGTAATCACAAATTTATCATTTGTAGTCCTTTATCTTTTTTTGGTAGTTTCATATTCATTATATAAATGACCGATTTAGTAGTTTATATTCATTTCATTTACTTGCATTAATAGTCATTATAAAAGACTAATTTAGTCATATATTCATTTTATTTGTGTTCATCATTAATCAATATAAACTACTAATTTGGTAATTTTAAATTGATTTTATGTATTCGTTATTAATCAATATAAATTAATTAGTATGATTTTGTGATTAAATTTAAAAAAAAAACTGTCATACAATGTGCATGTTCATCTACTATGAAAACACAAGGTTACATATATATTAATTACACTACTAAATAGTATCAAGTGCAACTATAAATAATTTCAACCACAAATTATATTATATAAAATGTCAAGTATTACAATATGAGTTTCCAAGTTAATATTGGTTGGAATAAAATTTACACATGAAATATTGTTTCATCACTTTAAAACATTACACTGTGTTGCCAAGGCATTGCAAACGGATTCACCAACTCTGAATACTTGACCATCGGTATCTATGTGTGTGTCTTATGCGGGATATTGGCTCTAATGGTATCACTAGATCGGTTTTCTTCTCTCTCCCTTTTTACATTTATCACTCCAGTGTAATTGTTCTCCTCTTTCTTCAATTCCTACTTCATTAGGGGAACTTTGAGCTCTAAAATGGGCCTCCTAAGGAAATTATAAAATAATAGCGGAAATAATAAAATAAGATTAGATTACATCATCAAATTTGAAAAAAAAAAAACTATTTTTTCAACTCGTATTTCAACTTATCTCACTATGGGTTTACTCAAATTTTGAGGCAACACTCATTGGATGCAGAATTTGATTCCTCAACCAAGGAGTACCCATGTTGCATACTTTCGATGGACACTGCTACACGAAAAATAAGAAATACATGAAAAACATGATTGTAATCATGGTTTTTCATGTATTTCTCATTTTTCGTGTAGCAGGGTCCATCGAAAGTATGAAACATGGGTACTCCTTAGATGAGGAATTAAATTTTTCATTCGATGAGTACTCCCACTTGAAATTTGAGTTAAACCTTATGGAGATAAGTTGAAAATACGAGTTGAAAAAGTAGTTTTATTATTTTATTTTTTTAATCTTTTGACTATTTTACTCCAAAAATGGTGAATCATCCTCCATGGTTGAGATCGTCATCTTGAATCCTATTGATTCTTATAAAGTTTATTTTGGTTATACATTTTTCTTAGGAGGCCCATTTTATACCTCAAAATTCCCCTAATGCTTACCATCAATATTGAGTTCCTCTATTGAAAACGAAAGAAGATACAATGCATAGTATAAGACATGAAAGTCGATCAATATTGGAATATAAATTAAAGTATACTGTAAAATATTTATATGACATATACCTCAACATTAGTAATGTCAATGTCATTTTTCCCCATAAAAGTAAGAAACTCGAACAAGTTTTCTTTATTTGGGTGATAGTGGCCACTATGTGTCCAGATAACCTGTATAAACAAAGAAAATAAAATGTCACCATAGAAAGAAACACCTTAGTAACTTAGTATTAAACCTTGAGAGAAATCTTAAGCACAATCGATCCAACTAAGTTACATGCTAAAAAGCTCAAGTTGTAGATAACATGTGAAAAAAATAATATGAGGTTTAATGTCTAATCCTTATCGTTTTATTCTTTAACACTTGAACTTGGTCAAGTATATAGACAACCTATGCTCAAATAACAACATAAAAGTAAATTTTTATAATAGTCATGAAAATATTTTAACACAAAACATCTAAAAGGATTTCAGTTAATATCATGTAATACTAGTCTCACCTTAAGCTTTGGATGTTGTTTAAATGGACATGATACCAAGTATTTTCAATTCCATAGTTAAAAGACAAAAAAAAAAATCGAAGGAAACATTCAAAATACAATCAAATAATAAAGAAATGATATCATGGAATGGGCATTGTAATTATAAAAAATATGTTTACCTATCCACTGGTGTCTTCTGTAGTATTCCTAAAACATTTTCTTGCCCAAAATAACCATGAGGTGAAAGGATCACAACATTAAAAACCATAGGAATCCCTACTAGAAACATTTCCAAAGTCGATGGCTCAAGTGCCTTAGCTCCTTTTGTATTGGCAAACCATATGATGTAAAAAGTGAGCTACCATAAGCTATTTTGTTTAGAAAATCCTTCACAATTGAATTTCGAGGTAGTTCTTGCACAATCATCTATTTAACAACAATAAGCAATCCTTTATTCATGAAATTGATATGATGGTAGAAAATTCAAACAACATACATAAAAATTTAGCAAATGAATTTCAAAACAAGCGGATTGCAAAGAAAGTACATCATAATATGGTGTTTTTAAGAATACCATACTCACAACTTTATCATCTTCTAGCATAATTACAAGGAGACTATCATTTGTGCCACATGGTGGGTTGCATAATTTATCCGTGTGGGCAATCATCTTTATGGGATGAAAGGAAAGGTGGTCTCATGTATGCATCTTAGGGAGATAATTGAAGTTTAGTGTCCAAAACCTCACTATTCCATGCTAGCACCCATATTTCCCACTCGACCATATGAACAATGAAGGAAGAGTGTTTTGCTTCACCCTCCTTGCACCTCCAATGTGTAGCAACTCCAAAATCAATTTGTTGATGCGTTTCTTTACTTTGTATTTGTATTTCCAGTGGAAGACCATCATCCCCCAAAACAACAATATGCAAACACTGATACCTAAAGTGTTTGGACCACAACAAGTGCTAGGAGAGTAACCCAAAAAATCCCATTGTTTTGTCCCTAAACTAATCTATAAATGGTGTAACTTCAATAGAGAGGAATGATGTATATCCCAAGTCAAGGAAAGCATCAATTATATATCCTTTGCATACACAAATGTAGTGCTAAATTAAAATTCCTATATTTGGGGAGTGGTAGTAATGCAAAATCTTTTCAAAGGGGATGCTGATGAATTATGTAAGTAGAAGCATCCATTATCCAACATATCCAATGGAATTTAAAATTTTTTAGCATTATATTATCAAGAAATAGTGAAAATTACAACACCACCACCATGGAAAACTTGCCAATATGCCACCATGAAAAACTTGTCGATATGATTGATGATATGCCATTTAAGTTGTACATTCTCTTATAATGCCTTAAAAATTCCATCCACAAATTTGCAACAATGGATTTGACTACCCTCTCTCATGAGAAATTTTAGCATATGATTTGCTACTTCAGGTTGTATGATGATCATCAAGAAGGGGTTTGTTAAAAGAACCTTCCTCGCCTATATTGCCACTATATGATCTCCCTTGTCATAATTTATCGACCTCCTCGAAGTTTGGGCCTTTCATCTCAGGATCAAAAGCAAGTACAAAAAGGAATGTAGCCCCAACAATAACAACAAATACTATAAATGTTTTGGATGTTCGCAACACATCAATCAAAGATAGGAGAATAGGTCAGCCAAATGGAATTTAGCCAGCTAAGATGCCAACAAGCATCCAAAAATGCTAGAAATCCTTTCACTACACAGAATTCAGGCACATATACAAATAAGCAAATCAAATGGCCAACAAGATCACAAGCATTGAGCTTCAGTTAGTTGGAGTATGCAACTTGTGCAAGTTCAATGAAAAAATATATAGGAAAATCATGTTATTTTCCCTATTACAGACCTAAAAATGGTATTCATGTATGCATGATATAGGAAGGGACATGTGCAATGGAATATCCCATATCTCTAGTATCGCCTTTCATAATAATGAGAGAAAAAAGGTATGTAGAACCCATGGTGGCTAGGAAGGAATAAACCAAAATGAAGAACTAGAATATTGCAAAAAGAAACCTCAAGACAAATAAAACTCAGACCTAGAATCTAAGCATAGGAAAACTACTTCATGCAGTGCAACTTTTTTAATCTAGTCAAGTCGTTATTGATAGTAATTAGTTTCCTTGTGATGTTAATAGCTTTGGATCATAAATGCATGAAGCTATAGAGCACATTCAAAACAAGTATTATTCATTGGCATAGTGTAGTTACAATGCATGGTCCTTATCAAACAATCTTCATTAAGAGAATGACAAGCAACATGAAAATTTGAACAATAATCGAAAGGTCTTAAAAGTCATGTCAAATGAAGAATTCAGAACATATTTACCTTTCAAAACTATGAAATCCAAAGTTAAAGTGACAAATGAGAGTCAATGGTTCATTTCAAGAGAATTATGGAAATTTGATCAAATAACTAAGGCTAGACATGGAAATACTTCACAATAAAAATTATAACATATTTTTCTTTCAGAACTTGCCACAGCGCATACTTGACACATGTTCTCCATGTTTAATCAAAACCCCTCGTAACATTGTAGGGACCACATTTATTAATATAGAATGGAATGTATACAGTCCCCAGAGATCTAGACATTATGTTATTTCTATTTTTGACCTATAGTTTACTTGAAATACAATGTAAGGCAGGGAAATGCAAGCAAGAATTATCCTTATAGTGGCAGCACTTTGGATTGGAAACATCTATGTTCTTTATCACTAGCTTTGCATTTTCACCTGTATGATCATTGGTTTTGATTTCCAAAATGAGGCTTCCTCTTCAATTAGTGACCAATTTTAGATTCAAGCGATGTAGAAAGTCAATCTGAAGTTTGCACACTTATTACTCTTTTAGATTCAAAAATTTAGAAATTGGAATAACATGGAATGATATATATATAAAGAAAGGAAAAACCTAAAGGCCACAAGTTAATTGAAACTCTAGGTAGCTCTTATGTTAGGCTTTGGGTTAGTGCTCACTATTTAGTTTAGGTTGTTTTAATGTTTTCTTTTAAAAAATGTACGACGTGTTATATTTTCTAAAGGGAGGGTTGTTGGTTATGGTTACAAGGCAGCTATAAGTGCATGAGTTGATGGACCCATCCTTCATTAGAGAAGTTGATCAAAAAGAGAAGTCTCCCAACTATAGTGAGGACCGCTCAACATCCCTAGGACAGTTGATGGACGCTAAGGACATTCCTCAACCATCCTTTGGATAGGGAAAAACATCCCATGTTCTACAAGAAAATTCCCACAGAAAGAGGATTTTCCAACTATAAACCATAGTAATGGAGATGGGTCCTTATGCTACCTAGAAGAAAACAAAATATGTCATAGATAATTGGCACTAGATGATTTGTGCAAATGTTGTGATTATTTCAGTTAGCTAAATGCTTTGCTAATAAGGGAGAAATGTAGGATTGAATTGAGGTGATAGTACTTTAACATGCACAACTAACATTCACAAACACCATGAAAAGGTTGATGGGAATACAAATTAATTTCTTTGAAATGAGGATTAGATTAGTCGAAGTTCAGAAAATCATCTCCTTAAGGTACAAATTCGATAATATAGTATAATATATAGTTTCAATATGAAAATCTATGTTTCACTGTCACTGTATTTTTCATCTAAGATTCTTAAATAACAGGAAAGAAAATGTATAAGGTGGTAGCAAAGCATAGAGTCGAAAAATCCACAGAGAGAATCAATCTTGGGGACATGACTGAATGGATACCATAAACATTAAAGTGCAAACACTCTTGTAAAAAACTCTTCCGAAATCATGGTTTAAAAGATGCTAAGAGAAAGATCCTCGCTTTTCCATTGGAAAGTGTTCAAATGGTCTAGTTGTTGGAATAGTCTCACAAAAAATATTGATATATCTCTCCAAGTGAAAATCAAATTATAACAATAAACCATTAAGAGCTGAAGTAATTTATATTCAATTGTTACATAAAAACAAACAAACAAACTAAAACAAAGATTTTGTACAAGAAATTGACTTACATGACTTTAAGGTTTGAAATTTTAGTAAGTTCCCTAGGAATTTGTCCAATTAATGAATTATCGTTAAGGTGGTTGTTCATTCAGTAATTATCATACAAGCATCAACAAGCAATCATATGATATGAACATTGGAAGAGAACTGGAGCACCTTCGTTTGTTCTCTGAGACATTATCTCTAAAAATTATAATCCAAGTTTGGATGTTTCCATCATGACCATTAGACATAACAAAAATAAAACTTACAAAAATACAAGTGCGTTCAAATTCCCCAATGATCGAGGAATTTCATTGATAATGTTGTTTTTATACAAGTCCATGCTTATAAGTCTCTTCATATTGCCAAATTCCTGTAGAATGCTTCCTTGAATATGATTTTTGTAGAGATCAATGTCGAACAATGACAAAGTAAGGTGAATTTCAATAATGATATGCCATGCAATCAAACAAACAACTATATAACTATAATCACAACATCCCTTTTTGCTTCAAAAGGTCAAAACTTAATACCAACCCCTCAACAGCCATCTATGCCTATACCTTTCAACAAATACATGTCCTTTCCCTCAAAGGAAAAAACCATAGCACACAGAAATGCTATGTCTAAAGAAAAAGTTGTCAATGTTTGCATGCTTGTCTCACCTACGTATAAAACAATATAAAATATATAATATCAATAGTAAGACCCATCTTTTGTGGCCATTTGATGTGGGTGTAGGCTAATTACTCTTCTAACACGGGTCATCAAAATCCTTGTAAACAATTCCTTCTTTTTGAGCCCAACTTTCAAGGGCTTGATGGGATGGAACAACAAGATCCATACAGTAATTATGGAATTGATTTTCATTTAACATGATATTTTCCAAATAATGGCACATTTCCCGAGGTGCTAGAAAAACCCCAAGGTAAAATCAAGAAAATCTTGACATAATATGTTAAAATTATGAAAAGCACAATGCTATACACAATCTTTCGACATGAAAACCATATTCAAAACCACAACTAAGTACTTGATATCAGATCCTATGCAAGCCAAAATTACAAATTCCATGTGGAACTGGACACAAAGCAAGCAATTAAGCTATATTATTTCAAACATAAAACCTATGCAAAAAGGATAAGATCTCCCAGAATACAAGTTTCAAAAAACAACTTTTAGTCAAAGGTTCCCATTTAGCTAATAATCATGCCCTGAATTCCTTTCTTATGCTAACATTTTTCAATTCTATTACTATATATGCCATCATACCAAACACCACTTTTTGGTGCATAAAATGAACGCTTCTCCTTATGAGACCTGAAACCAACTTACAAACATCCAAATTAGAATTATGTTAGCCACATAATGAATGAACTGCAACCTAAGGCTAGATAATAAGCTAAAGCACACATGTAGATGCCATGCTTTATCACAATTTCAAGCTAAGCAAATTGAAAAAGCACCTAACAACACAGACTAGATAACCCATCTTACAACTAACTCGCAATGCCTCATTAGATTTATCGAACTTCTGATCAAAGGGCTGCTCCTTATTTGTTCTTTAATTCCCACTAAGATCTCTTCCACCACTATTGAAAACATAGTGAAATCATAAAATTTTTATCAGAGAAAATATTATACCAAAAAGTGTAAGTAATTATAGTATCATTAGCATTTCTATTAATAAAAATTCAATAAAAATAATGAAAAGCATTTATATGTCATAAAAGCATGCAGATTGTGCTTTCACCATAAAGTACTAACCATTCCTAGATGTGTAGTTTTAAGCAAAATAAGAAGCTACACACCTTCCAGTATAAAGACACCATTCACCATGGTCCTCATCACACTCATACTCACCAGACAATGCTACAGATTGAGAACCATAATCAGACTTCCCAGAAATACCAACAACATGAGGAATATCAACACCCCACTTCCTGCATTCCATTATATCTCAACATTCTCCCAGAAGCTTACCTTGGTGTCGTTCTGGATCATTCTCTGGAAGTATTGGACCAAAGTGATATGGTGGAATAGTAACCAAAATTCGTCCAGTAGTTGCATTTGATAAACCCTTGCATTTTGCACATTCATTCATAAAATATTTATCAAGATTGTCCTGATTCTGCATGTATGTATAAAATTTCAGAGGTCCAAATTGGGATTCACCCGCATTTGCTGCAACCTTTGCCATATGGATAGCTATTACAAGGGTTGCATTGACTATAGGATGAGATGCCATTTTAGAGGGAATAGGAGATTTGAATTTTTCATATTTCTTCTTCCCCCACCCCATCCATTTTTGGAAGCACTTCAAGTAGAAATTGTGGCCACAAGGAGTCTGGGAAAAAGAGAGAAACGAGATATAAGGAAAGAAACCACCCATTTATTCTAATTACAGATTTTTAGTAGCAACAAACAAATGAAATAAATAGTCAAAATTATTTATTTCAAGCCTTGCAAAACTATATCTTGCTAAATATTATTATTTATATATATTATTATTGTCCACTGGAAACCACACCTACAAGATGAATGAGGATTAAACTATTAAGATGCATTTAACTTACAGGCTTGACAGAATATAAATAAAAACAGATTAACAATTAATGAATTACAACAATTTTATAGTAGTTATCATAGCCCTTAAATCATAATAAAGCAGGATGTAAGACTAGCATATATCCTATCCACAATGCATACACCATGTGGAAACTAGATTGAACAAAACTCCAACTCTTTCAGAACAAATAACATATTGTTGACTAGCTTTATCAAAAAAATGCAGGAAATGACAACCAAATATATCCAGAAAATTGCGTACAATCACAAATACATATATCAAGAAAAATGACACAATCAATCACAACTAGAACAATGTTGCACACCATATCCGTTAAAACAAGTGTACAAATAAAAAGCCCAACATTATAGTGTAATTTTCATAGCCTTTCAATCCAAGATAAAGGAGACTATAAGACTAGTGTATATCCTTAACACAATAGATTCATCATGTATAAAATATTGATTAAATAGTACTCCACCTCTTTCAGAATAAACAACATGTTGTTGTCCGTATTTAGCCAAAAACCATGACAAGTTAATAGTGACTTGCAAGGTCAGTGAAAGTATGGTTGCATCACCCCCACCAGGGTTCTAGTCCCTCAAATGACATTTTCTTCACCTGTGCACATGCTTATTTTGGCACACATGCATGTCAATGGAGTTAGGTCCAGGTAAAATTCATGGGAAACTTTGTAGGAGCTTTAGACGTAGTCAAGCATTGTAAATGAGCTTCGCTTCATTAAACGTGTTCTCTTTACCTTCGCTTCATTGTTGAGCTTCACTTCATTGTAAATGAGTTTCGCTTCCCTCTCTTTACCTTTCTCTTTATCCTCCTCCTTTAACAAAATGATATTTTTACTACCCCACAATGTTTGTAACTAAAAAAACATAACAGTAGCCTACATAAAAATTGTTGGATCTCGAGAAATGATTAAAGCCATAGATGTCAAAAATTTTCAACAAGAAACATGACCACCATGATGACTTAACATGTTCATTAGAATCTATCATATCTCTACCTCTATAGCAATCTAAAGAGTCTATGGATCCTCAAGAAGATGGTGTATAATATCTACTGCCACACTATCAAAATCTAGGAAAAAGAAACTTCTAGGAAGACTCAAAAGAGAAGACAATCCACCTCTCTCAAGAAATTGCATTTCCATGGAATGTGACTTTTTAAGTCACACAAAATTGAAGAACCGCCTGAATTGTAATTGTTGGGAGGTGTAGTTGAAAATATTTGCAAGATATAATCACTACTTTGTTGTTCATTTATTGTCATGTATCCCAAAGGATTTCCCAAAATATTCTTGAATGGACTATTACCTTTAATGTTGTCATACAACGAAGAATTTTTACTATTATCTACAACACTTGCACCAACTAAAGTTGTATCTTCATAATCATAGACAAGTGAAGTTCCTCCCATAGCACCAGTGTTCTAGACATCTATAGTAAGTTGAAGTTTGCATTGAGGCATATGGTTAAGTATGAGCAATAACACAATCACCCACTTGGAAACTGAAACTTTTTCCCCTGTCAGGTTATTTGGCATTAAAATTTTAAACAATTCCAATGTATACCAACAAGTCCATTCTTGACTCCTATATCTCTAGTATGGTTTTCTTCACTCAAAACTAATGCCAAAATATGAGAAATAGTTGATAATGGACTATTGACTTTTTCAGATCCATCTGCCTTACAAAGCTTTAGTGGTTGAATAACAAGGGAAACAACTATCAGAAGGTATTGGATTTTGTTTCGGTTGCAAAAAGTCACAATCAAATTAGTTATGGAAAAAGAAATCACATCTATACTTTGCAACAGATTCATACATGTAGTTAATATATCCTCAGCGGGAGGATTTTCTAGAGGCTTCTCTTCATCATAAACATATCTTCCTTTTTCATTGGCATTGTCTTTGGGAACCTCATAATTACCCAGTAATAAGGCAAGAGCTTGGGAAAGTTCATCACCTTCTTGTGTTGGCTCCTCAAGATGACTAAAGAGCGACTCCATAGACAATTCAACACTATTTGTTTCAACACACCTCAATGCTTCCTCTACCGTGGACCTTGGAAATACCATGTCAACCATCATATAAATAGAAGCCTCATCGGGTGAATGACGTCTAAATCGTTGACATGTTCTTCCATGGATACCATTTATGCTTCCTTTAACATCACCTATGTTAGTGTATACATGGGTAATAATGGAAACAACAAAGGTAATCAAAGATGGGCTACAATGACAAAAAATTGGATTGCTCCAAATAGGTAGAACAACATTGAGAACTTGAGCTTGTAGAGTGCAAAAAAAAACCTTTGGATCCCTTGGAACAGTGACAGATCCTCCAACAAATTTTTGCACTAACTGTGATGTAGAGGGCACAGTTAACAACGAAGAAGAATTCACAAGGTACTCCAAAAGCCTATAATAGCTTCATAATGCCTCTAACAACCACGGTACATGCTCTAGCTTTTCATTTTCAATAGATTTGTCATTTTTTGTTTCCATTCTTTGCTATGACATAAATGGTATTGTCCACAATGAATGACCCATTGCTTCAAAAGTAGTTAAAAGATTTTTCATTGTACCATGAGCATAGAAACAATTCACCATTTCTATATTGCACATTCACTTATGGTTGTCATATATAATTATTGTCATGTAATCCACAACTTTCCTAGGGTAGTGACATTTTGAAGAAAGTGATGGCTCAAACTAAGATGAGTTACAGTTCTCATCCACCTCAAGACTGTCATGAATTTTTTTATAAGATTAACCACAACACTTCAAGCTTCAAGCATGCTATGGTACTATACAAGCCTCCTAAATCCCTAAAGGAGGTTGCAACATGATTACTATAGTCCATAAAAGCCTCAAGAACATGCAAAATAACTATTACCAAGTGTATGTATTATGGATCCAAATATTTGAGAAGAGGGAGCAAAGTTGGCATTAAACACATATCCCTTAAAGCAGTGCAGCCAGAAGGAGAAGAAACTAGAATTTTTACAAGAGAAAGAAGTGTTTCTAGGAAAGATATCGAACAATAGGATGATTCACTAGAAAGGGAACTTATTTGCTTCTGCATTAGACTAGGTAAGATGCCATGATGTCCTCCTGATGTGATGACATTTAAAACATTTGACTGACAAGACCTATCCTGATAGAGGGTCCCCGATAACAATATTTCCAAAATACGAATATCTTAAGGAAACACATAATCAGATCATACTAATGTTACAATTTCATTCACAAAATTTGGTTCATTAGTGAAAAAAGAAGATATATAATTGGTGTCATTACTTGCTTGGACTAGCACTGTAAAATCCAGAAGATGAATACAAATTTATTGTCGCTTGGTGTCTAGACATGAAAAGGACCTTGCAAAATGTAATCTTGTTAGTAAATAAAATCTAAGACCAATAGGAAACTTGTATTCATCTACTAGATTCTTCAAAAGTTGGCAACCACTTACGTAATTCATACTCAAATAAGGTATATGAATTACTTGGACCCCTGGGTGTCTTGACAGTTCCAGTTTAGAATCTCCCTTTTGAATAGATTCATAAGCATAAGTTTCAAAGTGAAGGGAAAAACCTAAATGATATGCAATAGGGTCAGTCCCATTTTCAGTAGAAAAAGATAACAGCCTCAAACCTTCTTCTTTACCACCCCATCCTTGAGACGTGGCAAACAACTTCGTATTAAGAGAAGTATCTCTAATCGAGAATTTTCCCATTGATTTATTTACAAATGTAGGTAATGTTTCTAGACTAGAAATGACTACATCTGCATTTGAAAAGGCAAGAAAAGTCAAATGATGTGGTCACATATAAACAATATATAAGAAGTCAACAACAAACATAAATAGGGATGTATCATTTGAAATGCCACAAGTTGGAAAATACATAAAATGAAGGAAATAATTTAACCACGAGTACAGAACAAATCATCACCATATAATGTATGCATTACCATGAAAAGTATACAAAACAATAAATAAAAACTAAAAATTATAGAATTCATAACTAGAAGGTTTTTATGGGTAAATCAAAAGAATTTATATACTTCTTGGGATGAGAATAAAAATAGTAAAAAACATTACCTATATTGAAATGACATAAGATAGAGAGAGAACAGATGTCGCCCATAACCTATCATCATCTTATTACTTACATTGGATTTTAATATATTTGTCAATTTCAGAAACCTTCAAATATTTGCATTGGCTAACTACTTGGGAAAAGAGAGAGAGAGAAATTTGGATAGTAAAAACTTGAAAAGTAATGAAAAAAACATAATGCATATAAAACCTCAAACTAGGAAATTTGATCATTCATAGATGTTAAAAAGAGAAGGGCATCAAAGAGAGAGAAAAAAGGGCCTACACAGTAGATACATTTTATGAGGATCTTAAAGTACAACATCATGCAACATCATAAGAAAGATGAAAACACTATTCACTTCTTGCAAGAAAAGATACATTCAAGGACTGATGTTTAATAAAGAAACATACAATATTATTCATGTACAAAGATATCCACATTAACAGTTTTAAGCATATATATTGTTGTCATGTTAGGAAGGAAAGAGGAGCCCTTTCTAAAAAATATCAAGCCTTTGTATCTGAGGGATTAGGGACAACAAAATCTGCTCAGTATTGTCTTGTAACATGATCCATATCTTCTTTCAACAATGTTTCCCACCTTAAAGCACCAAATTCAGGTTCATCTTTGGGTACTACACAAAATCCTATTGGATGCCATATAAATGTTTTTAAACTTTAGTTAGGAAACCAATTGAGTAACAAAAATGTTACAAAGGTTCTAACTATCCTCTGTGCAAAACCATGCACAAAGAAATTTCTCATAACACTTGGCATTGCGATTTTCTCTACTATCATGAACAAACTTTTTTAGAAGACTTTGTTCCATAAACAAAATTGAAAAATTTGAGCTTTGGATGTAAGAGGCTAGCTTTATTTCCGACTAACAGCAATATGGAAGAATGAACAATTGGATACAATTTTGATTATGAGCTCCATCTTTGGCTTCTTCAAGCCTTCATAATAGTCAAACAATTTTATGTGAAATAACCTCGCCAAATCTCACAAAAAATTGTCCAACAAAAGTGCTACTTGTGCTTCCTATAACATCTTTGTGATTTCCTTTCGCCTACTCATCCAGCTCTCTCTTGGAATTTTTACTAGGGGATGGTTGGTTAACTTGGAGGCCTGGAAATTTTTGAGAAGCTGGTACTAAAGACTACAAAACTCTAGTAACCTCATGCATGGTGGGATGGTCAGAAGGCTGTATCTTTTTGCAAAGCAGTGCAAGTTGGAATATCTTTCTTACAACCCCAATATATGTTCAGGTTGTTTCTACTTCTTGGTATACAATTTCCACTATTGTATTGTTGTCTATTTTTTTATAGAATACGCATTCAAATTCCCATGTCAAATAAACCAAAGTTATTTCTTTATTTTATTGGTCCATTCAATATCCCAAGACAAAAAAGCTTCACAAATGATAAAAAGACAATCCCAACTGAAGAAAATTCAGAGTCATTATCATCTTACCAACTAAAGAAAATTCAGAGTCATTATCATCTTACCAACTGAAGCAAATTAGAGTAATTATCCATATCTTTCCTCCCTGTGAATAGCTCTAAAAAAACAATGTTGTAGTTGTACACATCATACTTCTCATTAATCCTAGACATCCTTGCATATTCAAAGTCAATATAACTGATAACACCCATAACATAGGTAGAGGTGTGGGTTTTTGTAGATGGGATACACTTGGCAATGCCAAATTCTAACAAATGTGCCTCAAAATTGTCATCTAAGAGAATGTAGGAAGTTTTTACATCTCTGTGAATAATATGTGGTTTACAGTCATGATGGAGATATGCCAGACCTTGTGGAGCTCCCAAAGAAATCCTTGGACATGTCTTCCAGTCTATCTTAATCTTATTTTAAGATCCTACATATAAGATGCATTGCTTGGATTCTCCAAGTAGGCCATTAGAAAACATTCATTATATATGAAAGGTTGGTTATAATCTTCACCCTTAACCTCTTATTATATAATCAAAATTAAAAATCAGAGAGAAAACAATTTTTCTAAGATAATGTATGTCGATTGAATAATAAAATGATAGAGGTAAAATAATAGAAGATTTGCACGTGGTTTTATTAGTTACAGGATAAGAGAAGGTAGCATTGAATCTTACCAAAATTAGGTCTACCCCATGCAAGAAGTTTTCTTGATGAGTAACCAGTAAAAAAAAAATCACTTAGAGCACCTTGTATGCATTCCTCAGAGATGAATAATTAAAAATATTGAATCTCCAATATTCCCAATGAATTCCTCTATATGGTAAATCAACCTGCTAGGTAAATAGACAGTAATACATGGAAATCTCATCGTTCTTACCTTATAAATTTTAGAACTAGTATGGGCATCCACGTCACTAAAAATGCCATCAAGAAGATAAATATTTGTATCCTGGTAAACAAATCATGCTAGTTGAATTTTTTGTTTCTGTCCACCACTAAGGGTGATCCCTCACTCCACGCTTTCAGTCTAGTCTCCAAATTCCATAACTTATAAATCCTTTTGCAGTGGACACACCCGAATTGCATTCTAGTATTATCATAGTCCATGGGAAATCCAAAGAGAATGTTTTATTCTATTATCCCATTCTGTATCCATAATGTTTGTGACACATACTCCTTGCCATCACTCATTTTTACCTGTATGACAAGTAATGAAAATAAAAGTGCAAACAACTATTAGATGAAAACATCCAATCAAATTGATTGAAACATCAATTTGAGAATAACTTGAACAAAGAAAGAGAAAATTCACTGCGAATAAGAAAATAATCCATTATTATTTGATGTAGATGAATATAGGTTGGATGACAATTGACACTTTTGAAGAGTTATGTACATTATGCAATAGACAATTTATGAAGCAAAAAACTCAACAACAAAGATAATAGGTCGAAGAAAAGTATTGCAAAAAACTGAGAATCATAGTCCAAGCCAATAGACCTATTTAGTCTAAGTGGACATCAAAAAAATAAATGAACTAAATAT
>APFE031711493.1:70589-80705 GCA_000404065.3 Pinus taeda
AGCCTTACAAAGTGAAATAGATAATTCTCTAAGAGAAGAAAAAAACCCAATGATAATGCTGCACCATGACAGGTCCTCTAGAAATCAACCAAGCCTATGGAGGCTTAGGAAGAATAACATCTTGGCTAACATCGAATGAGGAGAGAAATCATCATCCACCACCAAAAATATGAAAGAATTCTAAGGGGGAGAATTTAGGGACGTCGTTTACCTCCCCAAACATCCAATTCCAACAAATCCCTCCAAGAGGAAAGAAACCTTGATGCAAGCATTTGTCCACGACCTCTATGCTAACAACAAGGGTTAGTGGTAGTCCCTTTTATGCCATATGTGGAGAGCAGTGGGATGAAGTAGTTTCATGATATCTCATGTTGATGGCCTATGTTTCAATAATATATCATTTTCCATGCTAGTGACACCTTGTATCCAGTCTCTTCATTCCTTTGATGTTTGAGAGGTGGAGTTGTCAACCAAGTAGGCTTTTAAGTCCCTTGTATGGTGCATTGTCCATTAGTAACTACAAATTTCATTATTGCGGTAAGAATCTATGGTTTGGGTTTTAAAAAAAAGGTTGTAAGGGACTTTCTAGAGTCTCTATAGAAGCAATGCAATATCCCTAGTGTTGGGTGCAGGAATTACGCTTGAGCAAACTTCTCAACACTTAATTGTCAACCCAGGGGTTTCATAAACTTAGAGACGAAGCACAAGCAATGCTAGAAATGGAATGACCTTTTCCTATTTGTAATCCTACTTCTTAAAGGAAATGCTTTGTAGAATCAGATAGAAAACAATTGAAAGGCCAATTAAACCAAGGCAACTCTAGTTCTGAAATGTAAAATACAATTTGCAAGTAAATCAAGTAAAGAAATCACACACAATGGAAAAAATCTTAAAAGCTAGAATGAAATGCTATTTTCATCTTTAGATGGATGGTAAACAGTTTGATAAGTGGGCCCTTGCAAAATTTTGTCTTCCTTCTAATCTTCCTCTCACACAAACAACCTATCCTTGCACTGTTGCAATATGCTTGCACTAGTGCAGGTACAGTATTTATGTGTAAGAGTATATTTGACCTTCCTTACTGAAGACTTATGTCTGAGTGAGGGTGCTCTAAGCTTCAAGGCTTAGAGCACTCTATTCTTAGAGCACTCTATTTCATTGTCAAGAGACCTTCTCCTGCACCGAAACAAAGTTCCCTTTACTCAGTTCCTAAATTACTTTCGAAAGCTAAAAGATGTGCTGAAAAAGAATTGCAATTGTAAATGAAATTTTGAAGTAAACTATCTATGAAAAAGGAAATGCTTCAACTCATTAAACTTTGCAGAGGAAATAAACTTCATGAAATAAAAACACTTTAAAATAATCAAACACTAGCCTAAGTACTTTGCATGTGTTAATCAATGTTGGTACTTTACCCACAATGATGATATTATTTGTAAGTATAATGTGGTAATTTGATATAACTGCTTCCAAATATTTTAGAGATGAACTTTTAATACCAAAACAGTTACTCAATTAATGATTCATTCTCTTGTGAAATAACTAAAAGTAAAATGCAGGTAAGTGATTAAATGTTTGCTGCAACAAATGACTAAACCAAGGTGCAGGTAGCAGCTTGCGTTGATGCAGGAAAGAGTTCCTTACACAGTTTGTCTGAAAATGAATTAAAGCAGAGAACAAGAGTAAGGGAAATACGAGAAAGATATTTCATAAGTAAAACAAGCACAACTACTCTTCAAACAATGGATCCATTCACACATAGGCTACAAAAGGTATTTTAATTTAGAACTAAACGATTAATGATTAAACTATTACATCACACAGCTGCAAAAGAAATAACCACACTGTCTTTCTAAATAACGAAAGCGAGAGGGGTAAATGAGCTGGGTTGGCTAGGCCCTAGCCAACCAGCTCGTTCCCATTCTAAGGAACGAAAGAGATTAGCACTTCAAAGATACATCAAAGACGAATTTAAACATTGCGCATATAAATCATAACAGTTCCTTGTATTACTTGATTTGGCAAATTACATTAGAGAGCACTCCAGCCCCAGAGCGAGGCAATAACAGATTACATAGACCAAAATGATAGTTGATGGTTCTCCCGCTTCCTATCTACAATCTACATCATATATATCCTTTCAGGTCTAGGTCGTTTACACTAATTACAGATAATTCTCATTCAGACCCCTCGGCCAAACAGACTTAGAAAACTGAAATTACAACTTTGGCCAGTGGTTATAACTTTGCTTGGTCGTAAACTAACTTTAGAGAAAAATCCCTAAATGCACGCCACCTATTATGCTGCTTTAGTTCATCAACTGTTAGACTCGGAGTCGAAGATCGAGATCCATCCTCATGGAAATTAGCTTCTCGGAAATCTGGGACAGTGGCGGTGCAAGAATCTACCTGCACTAGTCAACTCATTCATTATTAACACTAAGTTCCATGATTACTTTAGGAAATCAATATGAGTTACAAGAAATATGTAAATAGGCATGAAATCTATATAAAAATATTAATAAAGTGTTGTAATAAATCTTAATATGAAATATGAGTATGTGCAAGGAAAGGGTAACAATCTTGTACCAGTGCAAGAAAGAAGGGTTTTTTATTAAGATAAAACAGAGGTTGATATTGATGGAAATGGGGTAGAAAATAGGGAAATTTAGGATACCAACATCCTTCCATCCCTAAGTTGTTATGTGTCCTCACACAACGTTTTACCTCTGTAAAAAAACCTTCAAAAATGAATGGCCAACTCCTTAGTTTTGCACTTCAATGTTTATCCTTGTCTTTACTATCTTTGGCTTCTTGTCTCGGGCTTTTCACAGCTGCTTAGTCACCTTCTTCAGGTGTCTATAGCATATGGAAGCCCAGTATTTCCATACCTTTACCTTCTACTTCTGCCTCTTTACTTTTGCCAGTAACTCCACCTCACTCTGTTTCTACCAACTCTGCTCTTTAATGACCTAGTTCAAAGCTTCCAGGTCATGGACTTGTTGCTCCAGGTCCACTATTCTGTTATTGAGGAAGAGAGTGGACGATGTTGCCCTAAGGTCTTTGGGTGTGAATGCATTTTCTGCCACAGACTCATCATCAACGTTGAGGCTATCAAAAGTCTATCTTATGACATCGTCAAGGGTTTCTATGCTTGCGGTTCTGCTATCACTGAGGGTTTGGATGCCCTCACCAATCTCTGTGCCAGGGGTTTCAGTACCCTGTGTGCCTAATTCCTCTAGGCTCTTAACACCTTGTTCTCCCTGTTTCTCAGGGGATTCAACACCCTATCCTTCCAAATCAATAGGGGTTTTGATTCCCCGTTCTTCTACCACTGTCAAGACTTCAATACCCTGTCCTTCGAACACCACAGGGTCTTTAATACCTTTCTCTTTTAAAACCATAGGGTCTTCAATGTCTTGGTCTTCAGAAATCGCAAGGTATTCAATGCCTTGAACTTCAAAAACTGCAGGGTCTTCAGTGCCCTGACCTTCAAAAACCGCAGCGTCTTCAACGCCCTGCTCTTCAAAAACTGTAGGGTCTTCAGTGCCCTGCTCCTCGAAATCATTTAGGGTCTCCACATCCAATTTGCTGATATTTTCAGGAGGCTCTTCATGTTGTTCCTCTTCATCAGCATCTTCTTGGACTTCATTGGTGTTCGGTGTCGACATTGTTTTTCTGCTCCTCAGCCTGCTGACAAACATTGACAACAGAATGTCATCTTCTACATTCTCCTCATCCTCCACAATGTGTTCCACTCCATCTGCGAGCATCGAGAGATTATGAACTATGGGGGAGACTTGGGGTGGCTCATCAATTACAATGGGAGAACTCAATTGGTTCAATCCTTGGCCGACAACTTTCCTCCTTGTCAAGGTCCTAATTTTCCTTTTCTTTGTTGTAGGTGGAGTGTTTTCAACGACCCTCTTCTGTGCTTGCACTGGTGAGCCTTTACTTCGCCACTTGGCAGGAGACAATGTCTCTGCCTTTCTATTCTTACTTGCACTTGTGCTAGCAAGCTCTTCTGCACCCCTCTCTCGGAATTCTTTTAGAAATGCCTCCCACACTATTCCCTTTTTTTCTAACTTATTCTTGACCACCATTGTAATGAGTCCATGATGGCAAAGTTTGTTTGCAACCTCGCTTGCACTTCCACTTTGCACATTTTTTGCCACCTTTTCAAGGCTCTTGAGCAAGAAGTGAGGGAAATTAATCAGTTTCCCTACCTCGAAATGTGACAGCAATCGAAGGCGGTATACAAACGCTAGGGTATAACGTCCTTCGCCTGTGACGAACTTCTGTAATATAAATAGTAAATCTCAGTTCCTAAATTACTTTCGAAAGCTAAAAGATGTGCAATTGTAAATGAAATTTTGAAGTAAACTATCTATGAAAAAGGAAATGCTTCAACTCATTAAACTTTGCAGAGGAAATAAACTTCATGAAATAAAAACACTTTAAAATAATCAAACACTACCCTAAGTACTTTGCATGTGTTAATCAACGTTGGTTACTTTACCCACAATGATGATATTATTTGTAAGTATAATGTGGTAATTTGATATAACTGCTTCCAAATATTTTAGAGATGAACTTTTAATACCAAAACAGTTACTCAATTAATGATTCATTCTCTTGTGAAATAACTAAAAGTAAAATGCAGGTAAGTGATTAAATGTTTGCTGCAACAAATGACTAAACCAAGGTGCAGGTAGCAGCTTGCATTGATGCAGGAAAGAGTTCCTTACACAGTTTGTCTAAAAATGAATTAAAGCAGAGAACAAGAGTAAGGGAAATACGAGAAAGATATTTCATAAGTAAAACAAGCACAACTACTCTTCAAACAATGGATCCATTCACACATAGGCTACAAAAGGTATTTTAATTTAGAACTAAACGATTAACGATTAAACTATTACATCACACAGTTGCAAAAGAAATAACCACACTGTCTTTCTAAATAACGAAAGCGAGAGGGGTAAATGAGCTAGGTTGGCTAGGCCCTAGCCAACCAGCTCGTTCCCATTCTAAGGAAAGAAAGAGATTAGCACTTCAAAGATACATCAAAGACGAATTTAAACATTGCGCATATAAATCATAACAGTTCCTTGTATTACTTGATTTGGCAAATTACATTAGAGAGCACTCCAGCCCCAGAGCGAGGCAATAACAAATTACATAGACCAAAATGATAGTTGATGGTTCTCCCGCTTCCTATCTACAATCTACATCATATATATCCTTTCAGGTCTAGGTCGTTTACACTAATTACAGATAATTCTCATTCAGACCCCTCGGCCAAACAGACTTAGAAAACTGAAATTACAACTTTGGCCAGTGGTTATAACTTTGCTTGGTCGTAAACTAACTTTAGAGAAAAATCCCTAAATGCACGCCACCTATTATGCTGCTTTAGTTCATCAACTGTTAGACTCGGAGTCGAAGATCGAGATCCATCCTCATGGAAATTAGCTTCTCGGAAATCTGGGACAGTGGCGGTGCAAGAATCTACCTGCACTAGTCAACTCATTCATTATTAACACTAAGTTCCATGATTACTTTAGGAAATCAATATGAGTTACAAGAAATATGTAAATAGGCATGAAATATATATAAAAATATTAATAAAGTGTTGTAATAAATCTTAATATGAAATATGAGTATGTGCAAGGAAAGGGTAACAATCTTGTACTAGTGCAGGAAAGAAGGGTTTTTTATTAAGATAAAACAGAGGTTGATATTGATGGAAATGGGGTAGAAAATAGGGAAATTTAGGATACCAACATCCTTCCATCCCTAAGTTGTTATGTGTCCTCACACAACGTTTTACCTCTATAAAAAAACCTTCAAAAATGAATGGCCAACTCCTTAGTTTTGCACTTCAATGTTTATCCTTGTCTTTACTATCTTTGGCTTCTTGTCTCGGGCTTTTCACAGCTGCTTAGTCACCTTCTTCAGGTGTCTATAGCATATGGAAGCCCAGTATTTCCATACCTTTACCTTCTGCTTCTGCCTCTTTACTTCTGCCAGTAACTCCACCTCACTCTGTTTCTACCAACTCTGCTCTTTAATGACCTAGTTCAAAGCTTCCAGGTCATGGACTTGTTGCTCCAGGTCCACTATTCTGTTATTGAGGAAGAGAGTGGACGATGTTGCCCTAAGGTCTTTGGGTGTGAATGCATTTTCTGCCACAGACTCATCATCAACGTTGAGGCTATCAAAAGTCTATCTTATGACATCGTCAAGGGTTGCTATGCTTGTGGTTCTGCTATCACTGAGGGTTTGGATGCCCTCACCAATCTCTGTGCCAGGGGTTTCAGTACCCTGTGTGCCTAATTCCTCTAGGCTCTTAACACCTTGTTCTCCCGGTTTCTCAGGGGATTCAACACCCTATCCTTCCAAATCAATAGGGGTTTTGATTCCCCGTTCTTCTACCACTGTCAAGACTTCAATACCCTGTCCTTCGAACACCACAGGGTCTTTAATACCTTTCCCTTTTAAAACCATAGGGTATTCAATGTCTTGGTCTTCAGAAATCGCAAGGTCTTCAATGCCCTGAACTTCAAAAACTGCAGGGTCTTCAATGCCCTGACCTTCAAAAACCGCAGCGTCTTCAACGCCCTGCTCTTCAAAAACTGTAGGGTCTTCAATGCCCTGCTCCTCGAAATCATTTAGGGTCTCCACATCCAATTTGCTGATATTTTCAGGAGGCTCTTCATATTGTTCCTCTTCATCAGCATCTTCTTGGACTTCATTGGTGTTCGATGTCGACGTTGTTTTTCTGCTCCTCAGCCTGCTGACAAACATTGACAACAGAATGTCATCTTCTACATTCTCCTCATCCTCCACAATGTGTTCCACTCCATCTGCAAGCATCGAGAGATTATGAACTATGGGGGAGACTTGGGGTGGCTCATCAATTACAATGGGAGAACTCAATTGGTTCAATCCTTGGCCGACAACTTTCCTCCTTTTCAAGGTCCTAATTTTCCTTTTCTTTGTTGTAGGTGGAGTGTTTTCAACGACCCTCTTCTGTGCTTGCACTGGTGAGCCTTTACTTCGCCACTTGGCAGGAGACAATGTCTCTGCCTTTCTATTCTTACTTGCACTTGTGCTAGCAGGCTCTTCTGCACTCCTCGCTCGGAATTCTTTTAGAAATGCCTCCCACACTATTCCCTTTTTTTCTAACTTCTTCTTGACCACCATTGTAATGAGTCCATGATGGCAAAGTTTGTTTGCAACCTCGCTTGCACTTCCACTCTGCACATTTTTTGCCACCTTTTCAAGGCTCTTGAGCAAGAAGTGAGGGAAATTAATCAGTTTCCCTACCTCGAAATGTGACAGCAATCGAAGGCGGTATACAAACGCTAGGGTATAACGTCCTTCGCCTGTGACGAACTTTTGTAATATAAATAGTAAATCTCGCCATTTCCCAACCATGGCACTCTATGGAAGTCCTTTTTTCCAATCGACCTTAATCTTCTTATCAACCATGAATGAGTGCCAACGTTCTTCGCCAACCGCTCCTTTTTAAACCAGCGCTCCCCTGTAAGTGGCAGGCCTGTGGCTTGTGAAATGAACTCTTCAATAATTTTAAACTTTAAGGACCTGACCCTGACTTGGCCTTCTTTGGACGTCCTTGCAAACTCTAGCACTACGACCATGTCGAACTCATCAAATTTTTAGAGGAATGGCAGGAACCCCATTCTTGCAACAGTGTAATATTGTTCCTGTACTCGACGGTTTGTTCAATATCCTATAAGGACAGTGGTTCACTCCTCACAGGTGCCATTTCGAACCTCCTCCACTTCACTAATCACACCCTCGAAATAATTTTAGGGTAACTCCAACGTTCACCGAGAATTTTATGTTGGAGGTTCCTCGCCCTTCGTCTTTTTAGACCCACTCACCCAGCATGATGGAACAGTCCCCTCCACATCGGTTGTAGATTCATGTCAGCTCGTTATAGGTGAATCGTGATGATTGGATGTAGTGGCGGTATAGGCGGTGGTGATGCAATGACTAGAATGATCATATTACGAGTAGGTTAATGATGGTCAGGTAATGCAGAATAATTGCAAGGAGGGTGAGTGCAGGTTATCGAACAGTAGTACCCTTCCGCAGTTAGCATCATAATTCAATCAGACATATTTCAGCATTTATTAAAAAAGATTATATTTCAACCTTACACATCTTTCACTTTAAAGATTTGTTCCTAGATTAGTAATTAATGAAACAAAGCATCAATTAAAACATGGAATGAGATAACACATCAACACATGTGCAGAAAAATATAGGCCTATAAATCTTTGATAAACCATTTTAGGACTGTGTAAATTGCTTTCATAGTCAACTGTATTTATGGATCAAACCTGCTTGTACTGTTGTGCTTGCACTGTGTTGTACTTGCACCAGAGACTTTTACCAACAAGAATCTGATAGGACATACTTCTGTAGCTAGACTTTTAAAAACATTTGCCTCATTATACAAGAAAAATTTATTCGCCATCCTTTGGTGCTTCTTAACATGCTTTTTGAATGATTACATCAAATTTTGCAATCAACTTATGAGGGAATAAAGAAGTGGGAAAGGGGGTAAAAATTTTAGAATGGGAAGGAATATTATAGTAGGGATTTCAGAAACAATATCACCAAGAGGGATAAATGAAACAGGATGTGGAAAAAAATCAAGGGAAAAGAGGGATTCTACGAAATCAAGTAAGGGTAGTTTCTTGGAAGAAAAGGAAGGTAATTCATGGGGAATTTAGAAAAGAAACTTAGTGGGAAAATTCGAAATGGGAAATAAAAGAAAGACAAAAATTTTACCTTGAAATCTGCCTGCATTGGTGCAGGAAAAAATAACTGCAGCGGGAAGTAAGCATTTACTTGGATAAAAATGTCCATGCTAGTTACCCCAAACTTGGGTAAGTGCTTGGTTTCAAGAACCTGCTTCTTCTTGGTGGCAACCAACATATCTAAAAATCAAGTAATCATTCCCTTTTTATTAGAATTTTGATCTTCCTGCCAGCATGCTCGTCTTCAGGTTGATCCTTCTGAAATCATGTCAATCAACTGATTTTCACAATTACTGGAATTTTTTTTCTTTTTATACTTTTTATTTTTTGTCATTTTTTCTTTGATTAATTTTTTCAATAAGGACAAGAAGGAATCAATTCTTCAAGAGGTCGGTATTATCACCTACCAACTCCTTTTCAAATGGTTGTTGGACTTGCTGCATAAAATCTCCTTTAGTAAGGGGTTGAAAATATACCTTCAATCTATGTCGATTTACCAAGAACACAGAATTCCGTCCATCAATAGTTTTGATTTCTACCGCTCCATTTTCGAACACTTTGACCACCTCCTAGGGTCACATCCAGTGTGTATGGAATTTTCCTTTAAAATGTTTGAATCTTGAATCATAAAGGAGTACCCAATCACCTGGTTGGAACTGTTTTTTCTGAATGGAATTTTCATGCCACTTCTTGCGCTATTGTTGAACCAATATGTTCTGTTGAACAGCGTCCCTTTGGATTCCATCTTGTAGGTTTTAACCCCGTACAGAAATTACCTGCATACGAATTCTAAATCAAAGAAAAATAAATAATGCGAGAGCATAACACATAAAAACACATGCACAGAGATTTTCCCCTGGATCCCAAAACCGGGACTACCAGCTTTATTTTTCATTATATTCCTTTCAATGTTACAATACATATTTATGCATGCCGAAGCATCCAATACCATGGACCGAAAAACCATCACGTCCAATACCATGGACCAAAAACCCATCGGATCCACTACCATGGACCGAAAACCATCGCGTCCAAAAGACATGTGCGAAAATCATGCACAAAACCATAGGTGGGTCCGCCCAACCTAACATAGGGTCCAAAACCAAAATTTTCCGGGGCGCTGCCCTGGACCCCATAAAGTGGGGTTACGGGTACCCCTCAAACCCCCTGTTAACTATGTGGAAAGAAAATAACACAACCCTACAATCTCCCACTTGTTGTTTTCTTTCCACAGGGGGCCACAGGAGAGCTTAGTCATTTTTCCAGCCCTGAAACGCCCATTGTTTCTCTACACCAAGAGAACTTCTCAGAGATCACAGATT